>NW_022045885.1:209001-253616 GCF_001654015.2 Drosophila navojoa
TTTTTTTTTTTTTTTTTTTTTTTTTTTTTTTTTTTTTGCTTTCCTATTTTCTTTGATTTTTCTGCCGCTGAACACATCAGACAAAAAGTTACCGCTGTGCGGCTTAGATTAGGAGGGGGAGTAGGCGAAAGAGGAGTACGAGACTTGGCAACTGGTTGCATAAAGAATCGATATTGAGATGGGGCAATTAGCGTGGGTGCCAGGGGCAAGCGGGGCAGTACGTGGGCCGGGGGTTGACGGCATCGACACCTGTTGTCGAGTAGAGCTAAATCCAACAGGCAATTACGAAACTTGTCTCACGCCAAACAGGTTTGTGCGCCCTAAGGGGGCTGTCAGAGAGGGCGTGGCATTGCAATTACAGTCAAAAGCTAAAGCTGCACTCCAAACTTTGAGCCACCCACATTTTGAGATCGGTTTGCCATAGCGGTGCAAAACATGCAAAACCGAAACTGAAAAGAAAGAAAAACAACTCAATTTCCATTCAAGTCCAATTATCACACACGACTTTTCCCACTGTATAATTGAGGAAACGCGAAAAGCAGCTGCAAAAATGTTTGTGCTCTGCTCTATCAATTAAGTGGCAAATCGAAAACATTTATCAATAGCCAGCAAAGACTGCGGATACACATTTCTCAATAATTATGGAGCATTATTGAACGCAATCATTGAGATTATATACCCAGTTTTCCAAGTGGAACACGATTTCTCAATAGTTTTTTAGTCGGTATCTTGGGCAGTTGTATAATTATTCCTATAATACTGTTCATGTTATTCGCGTTTCCACAGTCTTTTCGAACCGTATTAATTGTCAACACGGATTTTTTTTATGAAACCTGAATAAATTTGAATTAAATGGAGATTGTACCGTTATAATAATAATTTAAGAATTAAAAGAAGTATATTTTACAGCTATCTTTGTATATTTTTATTATTATTATGTATACATTATTTTACTATTATATATAAATATACTATATACATTATAATTAGTATATATTGAAAAATAAATAAATAAAAACAAATTAATGAATTTAAATCTATATTTAATTGCTTAATAATAAATTTTTTTTTTTATTTTGCTTTCAAATGAATATACTTTATAAATTAATAAAATCTTACATTTTACCGAAGATTGAGTTTGTTCAGAGTAAGTTACTTAAATCGGAAGTCCAACCGCATAAAGAGAAAGGAAAGATTAATATACAAGCTAATTGGCTTCAATTCGGTTTCGCACAAGATTTTATGTGTAGCTGTGAACAGAGATCTCTGAGATGATATATAATCAAAGATATGCTCAAAGTATATTGCGACTCTTTAATTTCTGCGAGATACGTTTATCTCATTTTTAATTCACAAATATTTCTAACTTATGCAGGCGGATATATATAAAATTATTTTGTAGGACAAAAATATAGAAAATACCTCTTGGATGGTCAGGATAACTTCTAGTCATGCGCTGTAGCCTAACTTTACATATTTAATTCATTTCCAAGTTGACATTTTTGCAGTGCCATTTTTTTATCCTTCTATTTTAATTAAACTTCAACTGGATTTGCATATTTGTATTTCGTTTTGGTTTGCAGACAACTCTAGAAAATCTGCACCCAAATGCAATTTATTATCCAAGCAGGAAAATTCAATTTCATTTGAGTTTTTCATTGAATTCGTCGCAGTCAACAATAGTTACCCCAAACTAATTCTGTGGTCCATTGAGAGCTCTGATTTATTGCATAATCAAAGAAGAGCTTAACCCTTGCCCTCACCGACTTTTCACTGGAAAACACTCGATACTCAGCAGTAATTGAATTATCTCACTAAAGTTTTCGAGCACTCGAAACACTTTTCACTTCACATCAATTATCTGGCATCGAGCGTAGTGTCGTAAAACAGTAAATGAGTTAGGAACATTTTGTCTTTTGTCTCGCTCCCCAACTCCGTTCGCCGTCGCCGTCGCCATCGCCATCGCCATCGCCAGCTCCATCTCTGCTGTGTGTTTCCGACTGATTTTTGCTACATTCCCACGCCCAATCACAGTGGGCAGCACGTAGAGCCAGCTAAATAACTCTTAATGAGTTTCTAATTAATTTCTATACTCTATAGTCATTAAAGTGGAGAAGGGTAACAAAGTTATTTGTAAATTTATGTAAGGAACAGAAGGTGACGTCTATGGGAAATATCCATAGCTAAGTCATGTTCGTAAATATATTTTATTCTTTTCTATTGATAATTATTTGATATTTGACAATAAATCAAATTTATGAGACTCCGTATATATGTAGCTCTCTATCGTTTATGTTTAGGGTATTTTGAATTCGTTTTGCAGCCCCTTTTCACATTGCCTAGGTTCATTTTACTGCCCAGCAAGTGCAGTGAACTCTGTCAGCGTTTCGTGTTGTTCTCAGCTGACCAAGTGAGAAATCAAATGGGGAACGCGATAGAACATACGACCTATTATCGTGGTGTCAATGCCAAATTGAGTTGAATTGAAGCGCGGTGCTCAGTGCGCACCCGCCCTCATGAAGTACCGGATTCATAACTCATGTGCTCATGATTGTGTGCGCGTGTGTCTATGTTGCATATGCAACAATCTACATTACGATCAGCAACTGCAACTTGTTGCAATAGCAGCTATGAGGGTCAGAGTCAAAGTTCAATAAAATCCAATTAAACTAGCGCAGCGCCTGGCCCCAGCTCAGCCCCAGTCCGTGTCGCTGGCTCCTCGCCCCCTGCCCCTTTTGGTTGCTTTCTAGTTATGCGCCCGCAGACCTTTCAGCGCTTGCCTCGTAAATCTCAATGTCTGCGCCCCGAAATTAAAGAGTGTGAGACCTGCAACAATGTTGCAAGGTTGCAGGCATTTGATTTAATAAAAGGCAACGTGAACTTTCACCGGCGTTGGCTCAATTGAATTCTGCTGCTAAGCGCTACGTGCACTATGTTGCAAGTTGTGTTGTTGCACAGGGCTGCAACGTGGCTGCGCCTTGAATAGCACACAGACATTCTCTTGGGCTGCGCCTTAATTTACTTTGCTATTTTTAGCATATTTATTGCACTGCACAAAAAGGGGGTCAACTATGCGGTTACCAGAGGTCAATTTATGTCTTGTTATTTCCTTGCATATTAAACCCCGCCCCTGTGCCCCCTTGCTACCGACTTTTTATGAGAGTTACTTCCGGCGACGACGACGACTCTGGGGCGGCAGCTAAGAGTTCTTGAATTCTTGAATTCTGTAATTCTTCAGCCAGCGAGTGGCTCACATTTTCTGCCATGCGTCATAGTTGAATGTTTTAAGAGCTGTTTAAGTGAGTGGAGTGAGGTCGTCTGAGCATGAGTAACATATATTTTGCTGCGCTCATCACATAATTTACTTAAATTTGGGTTATACTTTCGGTCGTAAAGTGAAAAGTACGTGACATCTAACTAACAGCTGTTGGCGAGTTTTATGGAAGTTGTCTCTTTTTTATTATATTTTATTAAGAGGAGTCTCTTAAGATAAACGAAACTTTTCAGATCTAATACTTCCGAAAGTAGTAAACCAGCAATAAAAAAAATTACTGCAATATTTCATTAAACTTTATAAAAGCACAGCAGCCGAGAATAAATCAAATGTGAAAATTACATGCTAGATATAACCTATAATAATATATATTTATCACTATCGCACGGAACACTTTATATTTATAACTAATAGTTATGCGTAGTCATAGAAAATAATTAAAACATATACAATTTGAGGCACTTTGAATTTCTATGCAGTCAACCTTATAAAATTCTGCAGGCATTCTTTTAGTATTCTAGCTCTAAATAATTCAATGTACCCCAACTCCAACTACCCTATGAGTTATAGCTATAAGCACATATATGCAACTCGTTATTTGTAAACTTCAAACCATTTACTATGCCAAGCACTCGTCTCCCCCCAGCCATCTTCTAAACGCTGTAATCCTTTCAAAGTCTTCAGTGGCTGCTTTGTCATCCATCACTTGCTGCAGGCACCTCACTACAGTTATAGCTACACCTACACCTACACACACTGCACACTGCACACTCAATTGTGTTGCAATATTTAAATTTGGACTCAACGTCTGCTTGAACTCGACGCCCCACTCGAGAAAGTTGCATGCCCCGTTGCTGGTGCCTGGGCTGGCTTTTGAAACACTATCACAATAACACATCATTTGTCAGGCAAACAAATGATGTTGCATGTAACCTTATCATCTCATATCCGCCGCAGACAGCGGCCGGTGTGTCTGTGTGTGGTGTGAGCTGTCAGCTAAGGTCAAGCGCTAAGGTTAGACACATCGGCGGAGAGAAAGCCACGACACAATGCAGAGTGTCAAGTGGACGGACAGCGGACGAAGACAGACCTTAGACGTTGTTCTAGTGGACACTAACACCAGCAGCAGCAGCAGGACTAGCTGCAGGACATGCAGGCGACACAAGCAGTTGCCTGCCTCGACAATGGCTGCTAATGAATAAACATGGCGTCGACTACACTTCCGCTCTCGAGTAATATACCCTATTTGTCAAAGTGTAGTTGGATTTACTAACAAATTGAGTGAGCTCCGATGGAGTATGCGCATAAATAGAGAGTTAAGCGTGGATAAAATAATTGGCTGGAGAAATTGACTTACGGAATTGTATATGTATTATAAATAAACTAAAAAAACTTTATAAATTTGATTTTGTCAATTTGCTAATCTTTCACTCTAATATTTAAGTTTCAAATTGTATTTGCTCTTTTTGCTTATTCAGTTTATTGTCTTTTATTTAATCTTTAACTGAATATTAATAGTTCAAAGTTCTCTTTGAGCCCACAGTTCTACGACCGCTCCCCATATAAAAATCGCTTTATCACTCGATTTGATCAGCTATAGAGTCTTATCACTAAGAGTATCGACTCTTCGAATTGCGCAAATATTCTTGCTTGCATCTGTTATTTTTTACGCTTTCGAACTACGTATACGCCATGTGTTTTGGCTGCGATGAAGTTCTGCGCAAACAAGCAACAAATTTATTGGGACAACAGCATCGAATGTCCCATGGCGCATGGCGCGTACAGTGTTTCGCCTCCACTTTTCATGTATTCCCCAGTCTGAAGTGGACAGCGGCGGCGGGTCCGTCTCTCTGTCTGCCGGTCCGTGTCTGCGGTGCTGACATTGACGCGTCTAATGATCAGCCTCGTCGTCAGCTGTCACGCCCCCTGCCATGAAGGCCACAAAGCCGACAAATGAATTGTTTTGGGGGTGATTCGATGTGGTGTCTTTACATCTTTCGGTCAGGCTTTGTTTATACCATTTAAGCTTTTAATGGCAACCGCCACACCAACAGTTGGCAAATAGAACAGGAGCCGACCAAGCGAACTTCCGTCGGAGCCGCAGTCTGTTGGGCTTCAAAGCGGGGGGCTTACATTGTCCATGCACTATGTGCTGCTCGTTGCCAGAGGCATTTAACCAAGCCAAGTTCACTAAACGCACTGTCAGCAACAGCGCTGTCTATTAAGGATGCTTGGTTAAGATATTTTCGTTTCGCAGACGAGTTCAATAGTATTTGTCTTGATGGCGTTCGGCAGCTGATAAAATGAAACTTTGTGCCACAAAACTTCGGCTGCAAGTTGAGGGGCAAAGTTTTCACATGTGCACATGAGGCATAGTGGCTGCGAAAAGTTCTAGCACACGTGTCCTCGACAAACGTCTAACGAAACATATTGTACCAAATGTAGACAATGGAGACTTTGACGAGAAATCATGGTTAGAGAATTGTCAGGAAATAAAATTTATATTTATTTTATTGTAGAGTTACTGAAGTTACTCAAAATTTTATTTCTTAAGGTATTAATTTAAATGTACTAAAGTTGTAATTAAATGTCGAATATTTCAATATTTTCCCAATTTAAAAACCTCAGGCAGAATTTTCACAATGATCTTTCTAATTCGTTATATTTTCTTGATTAGGAGCGAGAATTTAAGGATAAGTATTTTAGTACAATGAGCTATGAAAACTTATCTTAAAACATAATGCAGTGCATGAGAAGTATCCCTTTATTATTGAGCAATAATAATTTAGTTCTTATACGGTTTACTATGGCTGCAGCATTTCTTAGCCGTCTCAGCATATTTTCAGCTCCAGTATTCTCTGGGTTTATTTTACATAAATGAAAGCATTGGAATATGCTTGTTTAAATAGTTTACTTCAGATAACGCTCAATATTTCCACAGAGCAAATCTATTCTATCGAAACGAAAGTGCTTTATAATTTGTGCACAAGTCCAGTCTATCTATTATTTAAAAATATCCTGCATTAACTACACTTTCTAATCTCCATCGACGTTTTCCCTTTCAGATTTTTCCTCAACACTTTGGGCACAACATAGAGAACAAAATATGAGCAGACGACGAAGTACAATCATGGGCAGCAGGAGCTGTCGGAGCAGTTGTCAATTGACCGGCATTGCCTGTGTGATGGCCCTGCTGCAGCTGGTGACACCCGGCCAGGGACACACGCATCCCGTGCTCACATACAAGAATGCTTCGACGCAGCTGGGCCAGCTGGTCACATCGAGCACTCTGGTCTGGGAGACGTACGATCCGAAGGACTCCAAGCAAATGCAGTCGGCTGTCGAGGGCGGCAAATACATCTCAGATGAGGAGCACTATCCCATCTACGTGTGCCGCGTGACCATCGATGGAGTGCGCACCTCTGGCCACACCGAGAAGAAGCAGCAGCGGCACGTCTGCGTTGCACCGCTCTTCAAGCACGCCATCAATGAGAACTTTGACGTGCTGATGAACCGTGGACACCTGGGCAAGATCGCTTGGAAACATTGGACGAAGTTCAATGCGGGCATCCCGGTCGGCGCCATTCTCATTGGCGACGAGTCCTTCATAGCGCGCCATCGTGCGGTGCACCCGGCGAACGCTGAGGGCGGCGAATCGCACCGCGGTGCGGACTACAATTTGGGGCGACTGGAGCCCGTGGGTCTGGGCAAGATCAAGGTGGCGGAGAACGATCGGGAAAAGTACTATGACGATGGCGAAGTACTCGTGGAAACGGAGCCCTTCAGCTACGAGCTGCGAGACATCAAGCTGGACCGCCTGCGCACCAGCCTGCGCGAGAATATGACAGAGCTGGGTGAGTGGAGAGAGATTTACAGTTGCCAAAGTATCAGCTAACTAAGAGGGATTCCATTTCTCATTTTAGCCAGCAGCGTTCTGGAGAACCGAGGCGACACCTACGCCACTATGGAGAAGATAATTAGCTACAGCTTTGACTATCTGCAGTACTGGGGCTCGCATGAGGGCGTGGCCAAGGGCCTGCCCACAAAGATCTATGAGAAGAATGTGGCCACGCCCGCAGAAATCAATTGGGCTCTGAAACGTAGTGAGAAGCGGCACGAGAATAAGGCCGTGTTCAGCAAGCTCTGGCCAGGCACGGCCATCAATGTGACGCTGCTCGGCAACTATGTGACTCTGGAGGCGCCCTACACCGCAAAGCTGTCCGCTTTCTACTACGACAGCGAAAGCGTTTCCCGCAAAATCAGCGCCGAGGTGAGTCTGCCAGCATACCTTTACGAATTCCGTTAATCTGGTGCTTCCGCTGCAGGTGCGCAAGAGCTATTTGAAGGACGTGAAGATGGAATTCAGTCCCGTTTATTGGATTGAGAATGGCACGCTGGTGCCAACGACCACCACCACGTCAACCACATCGACTACGACACATGCGACCACAACCAGCACCAATGAGCCCACGCCCATACATGAGCCGCCCATGGTGCGAGTGGAGCATGTGGGCGATAAGCATTCCGGACCCGATTCGCTGGAGAAAACTTTGAACGATTCAACCTCAACGAACGAGGTCAACTCACATGAAGCACCAGAGAACATGTCCTCCAAGGATGCAGCGCTCGCTGGCTTTGGAGTAGGCGGCAGCAACAATGCGATAGCCACAATACAGGCGACAGGATATGCATTGATGGCGCTCGTCTCGATAATGCTGTTGAATCTGTAGATGGGCTTTGGGAGGGTCTCCCTCGATTAGCATAGCGTTTAATTGTTGTTGTTGTACCTGTTGTACCCGTCTTTGAGAGCGTGTCGTGTCTCGTGAGCACATGTAGCAGACACAGGCCCCAAAATGGAAAGATAGGCAGACATAATTAATAATTGATATATAGGACGCCACAAACGAACAAAGAACGAGACGATAACCGGTTAGCTTTCTGTGTGGGTGTTCAGTGGATATTAGAGGCGAACAAAAGTTGATATTTTTTATACTGTCCCCCAATGCCTGCTTTTTCTTATATATACATATATATACCGTAGCGAAAACAAATTTTAGGAGAGAAACACAAAACATTCCTAAACAAGCCCCTCACAAAAGGAAATGAATCAAAAGTAAATTTACATTTATATATAGTATATATATCTTGTATACCGATAAACAATATTTAACAATTTTTAAGCTGCTTTGCATATTTTTTTGTCTAATTTTGTGGCTTTTTTTTAGAGCTTAGTTTGTTAAGCGCAAAAGCATTCACAATAAGCTGTAGTAAAAGTAAATGAATTAATTGATTGGGCGCCTGATATAGAATTGCTATAAAAAAGATAAAGATATGTACGTTCTATGATATGATGTATATGTATATGTCTAAAATGTAAAATCTATGTAAAACATAAGTAATATATATATATTAATATATATATATATATGTACACATTTAAGTGAAAACACTCCAAATATGTAAATTAATTACTAATTTTATTTTGTTTGTCTGTGTCCTGCGTCCGATACTCCCTACACTTCAGCTTTATTTTGCTCGAATTCTTTATCCTAGTTTAACATACGCATGTATCTTGTATTTTGTTTTCGAATAAGCAAACAAACAATTCTACAATTTCATTTAAAGTAAACAAAAAACAAAATGAAAAAAATAAAGCTTGTAAATTAAAATTGTTTGAAAACCTGTGTCAATTAATATACTTTTACCGATTGGCAGTTAATAATTAACACTTGTGTTTAATTGCTAGTTGAATTTCAATTTTCTATATATATATTTTTTTTTTGAGTTTGAATATTTTTTTAAACCACAGTTGATTTTCTTTAGCATATCAATTCTACATTTTCAATACTTAATTTAATGCATAACCTGAGTTTAAGCCCCAGCATTCAGATTTGCCTATACAAAATATTTATTCGACTTGTTCTCAATCTTGTCTGAATTGAAATTAATTCTAAATTATTCCATAAACAAGTTTATCTCAAGTCAGCTGATCAAATTGCTGTCGATGCGATATAATTTGATATGATATGTTCGTATGCTGTGTAAACATTTGCTTGCCTTGTACTTCAGAATGTTTACAGAACTTGACATTCGTTAGTTAAATGTAGCTGATGGATGAGGTTTCTGCTTTGCTCACGATAGAGGCTGTCGGCTACATGTGAAGTAAATGCTTAGCCCAAGGCTAATTCTAATAAACTATCAAACTGTGGGAAAGGAAGTCGTCTTAAGTCATCGTCAAACTCAATTAATACTACGTTTAGATATTTTGTGATTTCTCTGCACTTGAACACGCCAAGTGACTGTCTGTTGGTAATAAACTTGTTTAGTTTTAATTATTTATTTTATTGCCTTTAAGTTAGCCATAACTGAGGCGGCCTTTTAACGAGACTTCAATACGCACTTTAAATGGTTTGCTAAGACACCATATAAATCTTTTCTAATTATCGCTATGATATATGCTTGTCACAGCGCGTCATTAGGCACGCATTTATTACCCAATTACAACACCTGTTATTCAAGATTTATTTTCAATATACTCTGTTTATGTATTGAATCGGGTATATTGAGTTTGTATATAAATTTGTAACAATATCGAAACTAGAACATTTATTTGTTTAATGTCAAAATGTCTCAAAGTTGTTGCAAATGACTCCATGACAATTTTGAATTTTCCAATTCAGTTTTAATTTTTTCGAAAGTGAAAGATGTTCTCTAGCTAGGCGATAATGATATGAAGGTGCGTAGTTCTTTTGATATTTAAATATTGAATTCTATTAGACTTGATATGAGCATAAAACTACCTCTGATTTATTTGTGCTCTTGCCAACCAATTTCAGACGGCTAAATAAGTCTACAGTCGGTTACTGGCTAACTTTTATTATTTGATGAAACTGAAGTTCTATTCTGAAAGCAGCGCATTCCCATTTCGGGGAGACCCGTCCCTATGTCATTTGTTCACTTATTTTTCTATTGTTTATAGCTTCTGTTAGCCAATTACAGCAAACGCCTTGACAGTTAGACAACAAAACAATGGGATAGGGCACGTTGATATGCTGTAGATAAACAACCAGATGTCGTCTATTAGTCATCGGCTTCTTGGCCAAGTTCGGGGTTCGAGCCCCAAAAGATATTGCGGACCGGCTTTCAAGAGCCGCTAATTAACTGCTTTTGTGAATTTAAATAACAAATTAGCGAATGGAACTGCCATGCAGTCTGGCTAGGGTCTCTCGATTATAATGCAAAGCGCGTTCCGATAATGATATATATGCTTGCCATACGGGTGTCTGTCTGTGTGCGTGCACCTATACTTATCGTGTCTATTACCACGATTTTATACATCTGTTCAGGTGTCGGGGCTCTGCGCCATGTTGAGCACTTAACAACAAAAGGTCTACCGAAAAGCGGTTTTATTTTTTATTGTTGCTGCTTTGTAATTTCATTTTAAATTGGAATTTGCGTTAGTTGTTTTTGTTTTCGTTTGTTTGTATACATATTTTTGTTGGAGTATTGCGATATATATTTTTAAAGCGTGACCACATGAAGTTGTTTTGCTTTAAACGGGTTCCCAGCTGATGCCAATTGAAGTGCTGGCATTGTTAGCAATTGGGCGTGGCAGCCGCCCAATCTTTTGGCTCTTGTGCGTTTGAGCCGCGGGGCACGTTTGTGCGTGTTGCGCCAACTTTATATATACATATATGTATTTTGTTCGTTTGTGGGGCGGCGGTCGAGTTGATTAACCCCTGAACTCGTGCTGCGATTCGAGCAGTGGCTTTCGGCTCATTATGCGGTCGATGTATGTGGCAAATGGCAATTGGAATTTGATATATGCTCAATTTGAGTTGGATCGTTGATGTGCTAAATGATGATGATAGTATCAATGGCATAGCCTGGTGTGAGGATTGTTTGGAGCAGAACCAGCTGTTGGGTAATACCTTTGGCTGGTCAATTAAATCAAATGAACTAAGAAGTCTTTAACGATGAATACTTTTACTCTGCTAGAATTATTTGTGTAAAGCATCAATGCATACACGATTGACTTGAGACATGGCCCAAAGGACTATTACGATATATATATTTAACACATAAAGTTATCTTTGAATTACCTTGAATTTCATGAATTTACATAAGAAAAATCTTAGTTTTACTTGATGATTAAGGTATAAAAACCTTCAGCATTTCACATATTTGTCTTATAATTTAATTCTTATTTATATTCATCGACCTATTACAATATATTCTGCTTCAAGCTTACTGAAGCTGTATCACTTTGCTATTATTTTGCGATACACATTTTCTTCTATATTCCATTTAGATATTTCCCTACATAAATATATGATTTGTATTGTTATCAACTTCAATTTATCATATTATCTCTTCTGTTTCGAACAGGCTAAGGAGATCCTTGAACAAAACATCACTGTTAATATTACAATGAATTTTGTAAATTGCGTTTTCAATAGATTCAAATTAAAATTTATATAAATTGCTGAAATATTTTTACTTTTTATGCAAAAATTACCTCAATCCCTTTGTAATTTTATATTACTCAAATATGTATATCAATTAATTTACTGTATTTTGTTCGAATTGCAAATCTAAATTGATTGCAATATATGAAGACCCGGCCGCCAATTAGCTTGCAATCAAATTAAAATATGCGTTTGTTGTGGCTAAAGTTGCTTACATACATATGTATGTGTATATATTATTTTTGTTTTTGAGTATTCGCATAAATTGAAAAGTATTTTCCGCTCATTTATCGCTGCGAATTAATCTGCATATATTTAGCATGCATTACCCTCGATGAGGATGAGGTGCATCTATCCTGAATTGTTCGTCGCGCTGCTTGGCTGGCTTTGGTCTAACCAAATTTTATGCATCGCCACGCTGAAACAAAAACCGAACTGCAACCCTTTGTGTTTTTCACGGCTTTGCCTTTGGCTTTGACGTGTGTTAACTGAATTTTTTAACCGGCCGGCTTTGCAGGCCGCCAACCTGTGTCGAGGCTATCGGTGTGCAATCTGTTAACTGCATTCAGCCGTGACAATTGCCTGAGGTGAACCACTCTCCCTCTCTATCTCTCTGCGAGTCTGTGTGTGTGAAGGTGTGCAAGTGTATGTGTGCGCACATGAATATCAATACGAACTGCACTTTGCACAATTTACGTGCAGCTTCGTTGACGCTGTTTACGCTTCATAATTTGTTTGACATGCCCTGTACTTGCTATTGAGAAAAGGGGGTATAATAGACAGAGGCACTTATATATTATTTAGATTATAAGTATTTCTACAAAGTGTATACGTATGATTCTATCAATAACTAGCTTGTTGCTTAGGTCGTCAGTGGGAAAGGGGGTTTCTAATAGAATATATAATATAATAAAATAGATGGAAAAGTCCACTATTTTGATTCAGCCATAGAACAGTAGTTTCAGTATACACATACACACAGAAGATAAAGGGCAATTTGATGATACCTATGGTCTCTTTTAAAGTAAAAATTATGATCAAACTTATTTTCCAGCTTACTTCTAACTTATTTTTCTATTTCTCAAACATTCCTGATTCCTGGCCCTTCTCGAAACTAAAATATTGTATTAAGAGGAAGCACAACATATGTATATATAAACACATAGTTCTTATCAAATTTTTACACTAAACTGTCTCACACCACCTCGTAAATAACTACAGGGTATACGCCAGTCAATGAATCTCCTCTGAAGCAGTCTTACTCCATTCGTCATTTGCATTAGCTGACATAGTGTAGCCCTTTCGTTTACCTAAGGGGTAGCATATGTGAAAGGGGTACGACTTTTATTGCTGGGGATAATGAATGCGTACTATTTATTGCTTGCGGGATTAAGTTGACAGCCATTGTGAGGCATTTGATACGCTCAATGGAATCAAGCAACATTTTAGTTGAATTTTTATTTACAACGAATTCAAGTTTAGCACATTTTTAAAATAACTTCATTTGGCATCTTCTAAAGCTGGGCCGGCCGTTGTGGTGGGGATTGATGATCCACCTCTGTTGTAGATCAGCGGACCACCGCGTTGGCCAGAACTGTAATTGCCCTGAGCCACCGAGCTGCTCGATCCTTGGGCAGCGGCTAAGGCCAACAGGCCAATTAAAACAACAAATATTATAGCGAAACGCATATTTCTTGATTCAGCACACAGAGCGAAACTGACTGCTGATCTACGACTTCCTCTGCTACTTATACAGTAGGAAGTACCCAACAGATGCAAACGTCACAGTATTTATTTGTTTTCTTTTGCCGCAATTAATTATTTCTATTTCTATTTTTAATGATAAAAAACCCAACTGTTTACGTTTACTTTCAACAAAATACGTCATATGTCGAAAAGTATCCCATAACAACTTAATGGAGAAATAATCAAAACGTAACTAAGTGTATTTTATCGTATTTTTAAAATAAACACATTTACAGTACATTAAAAAGTATTTCAGATAATACCAAAAACTTGATAATTGAATGTGATGCTATGAATCCATTGCGAGCCCATAAATCAAACATAACAGATCTTGAGAACACATAATAAATATATATATTTGTCAAAATAATCGAATTCGTATTGTATTTTATGATTGATGTAAGGTCAACTAACATTTCCAATTGTACTACTTGAAGAGTTCACAAATAAATTCAATTTCAAATGTAATTCTTTTGTGGTATTTTCTATAACGTATTCAGCGAAAATCGAACATCGACTAGTTAAAAGTCTCTAAAGAACTAAACCAATTTTAATTGGAATAAGGAAAAGTTTTCTATTGCATTATGCCTGGAGTGCTGCCCTTCGTGTAACTTCTTTGGCGTACCACGGTACGTATGAGCTATTCGAATTTCGCTTGGAATTGAGCGCCGAGCGTTGCGCAAGTGCTCTGACTGGGTTGCTCAACTAACGGTACCTCAGAGAGTCATCCGCATATGGATAAATAAGCTCGCCAGAGAATTGTAACCGCACTCTCTTCGCATGGCCGCAAAGAGCAGGCCGCACAGTGGGCTAAAATCGAATGTTGTGTGGTGAAAAAGAGACATAGAGATAGCCTGGAAATCTTTTATTTCAATTGTGAAATTTTCGGTAATAATTATATTATAATGTGAGTATTACTATTCATTTAACAACATTTTTTTTAAAGATGTACAGCTTATAAAGGATTGAAATGAAAAAGTTTATACAGTATTTGTATTAGTATGTGGATCAAAGCTAAGATATTAAGCTTATGTCTGTCTTGATTGATAAATATATGTATATTTATAATATTTGCAGCGCCTTTGCATTCAGTTAAATTTCTTTGTTCCCACTGTGCTGCACGTTTGCCCTCAATATGCCAACAAGTTACATTCGGCTAGCAAGTTGTGATGACGTCATTCCACACAAAAGCTACCCACAAGCAGGCCATGCACACACACGCACACATACACACTCTTACAGCTATGTTAAGGGGCCCGAAAGTATGCCGCTTGCAACTAGCAACAGTTGCTGCTCGAACTTTTATCCGCTTTTCCTGGCGCTCGGCTCACGTTACCAGGCCCGAGAGAGCAATAGCGAGCCGTATGCCGAGCAACCGGAGCCGAGCGCACCGTTATCCGGGCCGTATAAAAAGCCAAGTGTGCTGGCTGCAGGACACAGTCAAACGAAAGACTTGCCTGCGAACGTGTCTGGGAAGCATCTGAAGCAGAGACCGCAAAGAGACCTTTGTCCGTTAGAGTTTGAAACAGTTTGAGAGTGACTGCGCACAGTGGTGCAAAGTGCTAATCCAATTCGATTTGTGACCGCGTGAAGTTCGCGTTCTGTGTAGAAGTCCGAAATCAAATTAAACAGCTTCGACTACGTTTTCAGCGAGCACAATGCAGGCCGTGCACACAAATGCACAGAGGAGCCAATGGCTACTGCTGCTCTTCGCCATGCTGCTGAATGCGGTAAGTACGAGGGGCGTGTCCGGAGACTGGGTGAGGGGTGTTTCGGAATTGCGTTGGGGATTATAATTTTTTTTTTTAAATTTTCGGCATTTTTCAACGCCTGCATCAAGCAGACGAGTTATCAAAGCCCACAGCTATTTACTTGCGGTTTCGCCTTTCGCCCATTCCCCAGAGTGTCCGGCCGGATAGGGGGACGTGCGTGCGCCGAGCCGTGAATTTCTGCGAAATCGCTTTTCGTATTTGGAAGTCGTCTTATTACACGCTTTATTTTCTACGTGGCGCATTACAATTTTTATTTAAACGGATTTGTGTCCAAACACAACAGATTTCAATTATATCCGACTGTCTGACAGTTGGACGGAAATGAAAAATATCTTATTCCCGTTATTAGAATAGCCAATACGTGGAAAAGAGCATAGGGTTTTTTAAAATGAATTATGCATAAATGAAATATTTAATTAAAAATTGATTTTATAAATAGAGCTCCAAAACTTGTAAATTCAATAGTGCCTATGCTGATGCTACAATATTTTAGATCCTTATATACTAAGAGAATTCGAGTATTTGGATATCGAATTAGCATTCAGCGTAAGCAACTAATTCATAAAGAACAAAGTTCGGAGATAAGGTATACTAAATTTAAGTCAATTACATTATAATATCTTATATATTTTTCTAGCTTAAAAAACTTATTAAGGTATAGATTGTTTAATATGCAGAAATTAAAAGGTCAACTATAAAATTAGCTGTAGATCTTCAAAGCAGTATAAGAAACAGTTTTCCTCAAGTTGTTTTGTCTCTACAGGCAATAGCGATTATGTGATACCAGCTATAGTAGATGAACGTATCAGGAGGTATATGGAAGGATGGCGTTCATAGAGAAATGTACAAAAAAATTGCTGATTCCTGTATATTATAAAAAATAATATTATATAATACATATTATTATAAAAAATATATAGGCATAGTATATTATAGAATAAAATAATTGAATTATCTTCGAAAGTGTGACAGCGTTAAGTACGTATGTATATGTATATGTATGTATTTAATTGGCTTATAATTCATCAATAGCATTTAACCAATTGTGTTATACGCTGATTAGCGGCTTATGAACAAATGAACGCCTAATATCTTGCAGAAAATAATGTTATTCGTTTTAGGAGAACTTAAAATTGTACGGGAAATGTATTGATTTTCAAAGTAGAATTACTTAAGCGAATATTTAAGGTTTCTTCGAATATATAGCTAAAGTAAATCAAGACAGCAAACATCGCAATTTTCGTTTGAATTATATTTTTCCCCCCACAAAATAGTTGCCATAGTCTTTGACCTTTTCTCAATTAATTTGAATTTAATGAAATCTCTGTGGGCTCTAACATATTTTAATAATTAATTCAAAATTAGTTTTGCTCATCCCAGAACATTTTGCGCCCACATTTCATATAATAAATTATGTTAAACATGTTCGTCGCTTCTGCCACCCACACAATCACTAAATGAGAGAGACATTTACTGTCCTGGCTGGCTCTCGGGCGCTGGTACAGTACGCACTGGTACAGAATGGACTTGTTCTGGCTAAATTGTCTGCAATATTTCAAATGCACTCTGCGAACGCCTTTGCTGTGCTGTAATTTATGTTGTAACCACGCCTGCCCATGGGGCAGCTGCAACAGTTGCCGCTGCGGCTGCCACAATGGGATACAGAAGGCATTTCCTGCCGAGCCCCGCCCCACTCTGTGCACATCCTTTCCGTCCAACCGTTTGGAGACACGTGCGACCTGCCCAAAGTGCAATATTTTTTCTCATCTTCATTTTCTGTTTCCTTTTGTCTGCTCGGGAGAGAGAGTGAGAGTGAGCGCTGAACATTGAACAATTTATATGGAATGTGGAACATTTTCTATTGTTGCCTGTTGACATTTGTTGACATTTGTCAACGTTTTGCCTGTGGTCGTGACCTGTCACCCTTTCCCTTTCGTTCAGGAGCCGTGTCGTGACAGCTGTCCGTCATAAATGCGTGACTGAGGACGAAACTGTTGTGGCAAATTATTTTCTAAATCCTAAACCAAGAGCAACATCTCTCTCTCTCTCTCTCTTTCTCTCTTTCTGTCTCTTTCCGCCTTTTTATATAACGTTACTGGAATTTTGTATTTAAAAATTTGGTCATTTTATCACGCATACGGCACGTTGTGCCTGCACTAATAAAGTGCTCAAAGAAATGGATTAGATTACGGAAAACTCTCCTGCAGCTTAGCTTGGCCGCACACAAGAAGGAATGTTGCAAAAGTTGTTAGCAACAGGCTCAAGTGACAGTTTGTCCTTGGCAGGAGGCGGGAGGCGGGGCAGCAAAAGGCGTGGTAAAGCAGCTTAATTGCGGTGGGTGCTTGAGCGTAATTAAAATCGTTGCAGAGCTTAAAACAAAGTGTTTTATAATCTACACAAGATTGTTGTCGTCTTAGCTGGGAGTAAATCGCTTAGAAATGTGAAAGAGTATTTAGGAGCATAACTTGAGTCAAGGCGAGAAGATCCTTAGATATCCAAGAGTTCTGACTGTGTGACTGACTGAGAGTAGAACTTCAAATGGTAGTAAGCTCTAGAAAAGGTTATGCAAAATTGAAGGCTTTTAGTACACAAATATAGTTATTTTTAATAAAATATTGAGTAAAATACATTTCAATTCATAATAATTATTATTATTTAATTATTTTTAGTTTATAAATAATTATTGGACATTTACTACAATAAATTTTATTCCTAAAATAAAATTAGTTACAACATTATGTTGAAGTTAATTAGTTTCACTGGTATCAAAATGTGACAAAATGTGTGCAAATAAGGTTTACGATTTTTTAAAGCATTTTCGAATCTACAATTAGATAATTATTAATACAATAAATTATTAATATTAATTATAATTTAGCCCTTTTCTCTTTTTGATAAAATTTAGTTCATGTTATTAAAAAACAAGTATATTATTTATTTAAATATAAATCTTTTCTAATATAATGGTAAGACGACTATTGACACTTCTTACAAATATATGTATTGATATCGAATATACATGTATACATAGATATATGTCTAGGCTGAAAGCAAGCGAAGTGAATAAAACTGGCAGCACTTGATACTCCTTTTAATTTGTTACCTTTTCGTTGACTAAAAAGCCTTCATTGTCCACTGCAGCATTCTGGATTCCAGTTCAATAATATTAATTTAATTTGCCATCATACAGAATTGACCTTTGCTTTTCACCAGCATCTTGCCATCATCTTGAGCTGTTTTAACCTTGAAATCGACTTTTGTTTTATTTACTTTAACAATTGAAATATATATTGTACGTTGAGTGCCTCAATCGCATCGCTTTCACATACATCAATGGGACTTCTATTATCCTGTTGAATGTGTCACTTGGAATCGCTGTCGCCGACAGCTGCAACGACGTCAAATGATTTGCAATACATGTATACATCTATCTATATATAAACGGATAGAGATATGTGTTGTGTGTGCAGCCGGACTGACAGTTATTAAAATTGCAGCTAAGACAACGGTGTAAGCACCCTCTCCTTAATCCAAATGCCAATCCCAAGCGCATTCGCAATCAGAATCGCATACAGAACGTCAGCGTTTTATTGACATGGGCGTCATTTCGGATGCTTTCGCGTGGGCGTGGAGGCGTAGGAGCGTACATGTAGAGGAGATATGCATCCCATAACGTCAGCACCGCTCAAAGCATGTGGGATTTGTGATTCAGCGCTGATTGGCATTCGTCCTCTGCATGCTCAGCATGCGAAATGCCAATCTAATTAGACAGCAGATCGATACATGTCTGTAGGTGTATGTGTGTGTGCGTGGGTGTGCTTCATAGAGTATTGTACTCGAATCCCAGTCCCTTTTATCTCTCATAATGCACATTATTATTTGGTGCGCCTCATTAAACTCTCAAGTTGCGCATACGCAGCGTGTGCCAGAGCAAATTTATTCAGCGCAAATAATCAAGGCTCAGGGAATTGTAAATTATGAGCGCATACATAAATTCATTATCTTGCATAAGCAACAAGCATTCACCCACACACACATACAAACACACACACACAGTGACTTTTACTGCTGTTATCTCGGTGCACATAAATAATGGGCGCAGAGCCGCGTTCAGCGAGTCACACGGAACTGCGGATTCTCACCTGAAGCGAGTGGAATTTCCTTTGCCTCTGTCCTTCTTTGAGTCAGCCCCAAGTCCTTAGCCAGACATTCGCCAAACAATTGTGACTCAAACTTGGGTGCTTTTGTCTGCAAAGTTTTTGTCCAAGTTTTTGGGTCGTCTTTCGCCCAGGAATCTTCGATAAATATTGACACTGATTAGGCAAAGATTGAGAATCAGCTTAAGTGCAATCAATATGATTGTTTCCGCTTAATTAACTAAAGAACAAGAGGTTGACTGAAGTTGGGGACTAATTTGTGTCAAGTACTCAGTATATCTTCATCTATAATTTGTGTTGGCTAATCAAACAACAATTGCTAACTTAGCACAAATATTGAATACAAAAAATATAAGGAATATGCTGAATATAAAGAATATTAGACCAGTTACTAAGCTATAATAAAGCAATTTACAGAAGTCATTCTCTTGCCAATAATTAATTAAACTGTCTAAATGCAATTCAATAAGTGGATTAAAATTTCATTTAATACTCAAGCGACCAGCAGGCAAAACTAAAATAAAAAGTTTTGCAACACCCTCAACTAAGGGATTTCAAATAGTTTTATACTTTCTGATTCTACTGCCGTGATAATACTTTAATCCAGCTTAAGCTTGGTTTTGCGCGAGATAGAAATATAAACAATTTCAATGCATTTGCCCTGCGGGACGGAAAAAATTGTTGAAAAGCTTTGCCTCCCTCATGCGACACGACAAAAAAAAAACTGCGAATAGTTTTTTCACCATTATTGCCTTCTCTTTTGTTCCCCTCTCTTTAATCAGCTGCAGTTCGCAGGAGTTTTTGCATTTTTTCACAGATTTCGTTTGAGCTATTTATGCTGAAAATTTATTCCAAACACGAACTGATAAAGCCGAAACACAGAATCAGCAGTTGGCAAAAGTAAATGAAAATAGCATAAAATCATGTTCGTAAAAGAGCTCCGCGTGGGCGACTCTGAAGCCGCAGAGCAGAGGGCACAGTCAACAGCCAACAGAAGTACGAGCTTTGCTTTGCCAGCGATGACATCAATAATGTGTCCACAGCTTTTCATGTTTTCATGTGTGCGAGGGGGGTGTGAGGTGCTTGCATGCTTTACATTTTACATTTTACACTTTACATTTTACATTTTTAATAAAATGCCAGGAAATATTATTTTCGTACAGCACAGCCAGGCGAGTTGCATAGAAAAGGCGGTGGCCGGGGGCAGGAGGCGTGGCTTGATACATCAAACAGTTGTTGCCCTTCACAGTTGCTGCATACTCTCGAGCGCAGTAGGAATGGAAAAACCGAAACAATTGCCAAAGCTGGCTTAAATGCCAGCTAAATATAACTGAATGCAGACGTCAAAGCTTATTCTTGAATTTATTTTTATAAAATTTATGCTTGAATTTCTCTGCTTTGCGAAGACCATTCAGCTTCAAGCAAACAAAAACGAATAACAAGAATCCAATCTTAATAAGGAACGAAACGAAATGGCGAAATACTCGAGAAAACATGGAAATGATTTATTGTTGCCTTAGCAGTTCAGTTTTTGCTGTTGCTATCGGCATTGCTTTTGCTATTGGCATTGCTATTGGCATTGGCATTGGCATTGGCATTGCTTGTGTGAAAGGTCACCGGGGCTATGTAAACGCAGTTTAATTGAAACCTCTGGAGCTCATCACCTGAGCGCCAATTTCCGACGTCATGTGTGTGCGCTTTATTCCCCAGCCAGACGTCTTGATGACTTTGTTACGAAAACAAAATCAATTTCGGGCTCTCGGCTTATTGATTGTAGTGCTCTGATTTGGCTGAGAGAATAAATGTGGGCAAACAGTGCAACATCTGGAGACACTTGGTTAAGAATGGCCAGATGTCTAGATGATGAATACAATTCGTGTTTCTTTATAAATTAGTTTGAAAACTCTTGGCAAGGCAGTAAAATTTCATTTTATTATATTGTCCTTCTGCATCTTCTGCATCTGAGAAGCCTGAATTAAAATAAATCATTTTGAATTCACTTTAGCTTATGTAAACCCTTTTGACAGCCTTTTTCTCTTAGTGTATTATTATCAATCAATCACTAATGCGGTGCGTAGGCCTTTCGCCATATGGAGAGCCTTACTTAGTGACATTAAGAAAATTGTTGCTTTTTTCCACTTTGGCATTTCGAATAGTGTGTGTAATCGTCATCACGCCCACACAAACACACACACACATGTCCAGATACCTTTTGTAGTGTTGGCCAATTAGACTTGGTGTTTCCATTAAGGATTGTTGGGTTTCATGAGAAGCGCATGAATGGACATGGGATAAAGAGAGAGAGAGGGAGAGCAAGTGTGAGTGAGAGGTAATTACAATTAAAGCTCTGTGCGTGAGTGTGTGGGCAACGGGCAGAGATAATGTCCCCGGGCATGTCAGAAATTGTTTAATGGACGCTTTTGCTTTTTATTGTCAAGCGGGCATAATGGGAAAATGTTATTGTGAGGAATCTACAAAGCACACCACTCGCATTACTCTGTACTCGCTGGGTGAAATGCAAAGTGGACTACCAGAAGACCCTTACAGCAGCCGATGCTTAATATTCTGTGGCGAATGCCCAAATAATAAGCAAGAAATATAAACTTCAAAGCAAATAAGCTTCATCTAATTATTGTCATAATTAGTGGACCTTTTCTTGGGACGCTTGTCCAAAATGAAAGTTCCATTAGCTATATGTGGCATACCTCAAGAATAGTCCCCAGAAGGTCAAAGCACTTAAGCTTTAATGCCACGCACAATATTTATTTTGAGTAAGAGGAAAGCCAAATGAAAACAGCAACAAAATGGTTCATTGCATGCGCCCAAAAAGATCCCAGAGTAGCAGACTAAAGAATTAGGTTAATCTATGACAAAGACTTGATACACTTAAAAATTTTCCACAACAATAAAATAATAATAGTGAAATAAAATAAATAAATATATAAAAAACCGAAAAAAAATAATTAAAATTTAGTTTGTACTTTTCTATTTTTAAACTTAACGGCAAAGAGGTTGAAGAGTATAGATATGTTGGTCATTCTTATTAATACAACAACACAATCACTGCTTTGCTCGTTCCTACTGCATTACAAAATTTCTTAAAAATTTGCTATACCCAAGGTGAGAGTATAACCACAACAGCAACAGTAGCAGGCACACAACAAAAAGAAGAAGAAGAAGAAAAATAAAGCTAAAGGCAGGTCCGGGCTTGGGCGATAATAAAATTTGCTTGCGGCAGGACATAAGCTGCTCAACAGGCGAGGACAGAGGCTGTTGCTAACAACAGCCGGGCGTAGTGGGCCTGGAGTAGTGGGCTGGCAGTTAAGCTGGGCGTGGCTATCGAATCCCTGGCCACAAAGCTGATTAAACTGTTGGATTTTGCATACCGTTGAGCTGGAATAATACAACATTACGGCCAATTAGCTAAGGATACAAATCGAATTGAGACGTATCGACGTAGTCAAAGAGCTCAATTGTTATGGGCTGTCCTGTACCCTGGCAAGTCCTGTCAGGCGTTCGCTTAACGGGTATTTCAATTGACATTTCTCATTTGTTTTTCTTGTGTTTTATTTTGCATTTTAATTGAATTTTTATAGCGCCAGGGGACGCGGTCTGCTTTTGACACTTTCGAGTTGTCGATTGTAAAGGAGTTCAACTTTTAATTACGCCTCGGCAAATTAAATAATGAAATTTTCTGCACAATCAGCGAGAAGTAAACATAAAACTTTATTAGAAGTGGAAATTTTAATTATGCAGCACGCAGGAATTATCATTAAAACCTGCAAATATTTGTGATATAATTGACATGAATAAAATTAATTAAAAAGCTGGACATTGAATTTTAAGTTTAACAAATGAATTAAAAATGTTAATATTATTGTTATTAATAAAGACCTTAAATTAAAATCAAATTCTATTCTTTTTTCTCATTTTTCTATTATTATTTTAATTAATTTTAAAATTTCAATTGTTATATTCTTTAGTTTTTAATTTAATTATTAAATTTTTAAATAAAAACATTTAGTTATTGCCATTAACACGAACATTTTAAATCAAACAATATTTAATATTATTTTTGCTTTTGACTGAATATTTCATGTTTTAATTTATATTAAAGGCTATTTAAACATTTAAGTTTTTCATTTTTATTTTTATTTTTTTATTTTTGAGTGTATTTTTTCTTATTATAAATATACATTAAATATACATTTTAAATTAATTTTATGTTTTATAATATATATTTGTATATTGGCATCAAAATATTAATCGAAAATTCAATAATATTTTGTAAATAAAAATATTAACAAACACATAAGTGCATAAACTTTTCCCTCTCTTTATAATTTAATTTATAATATTTTAGCCCAGCTCGACAGTTATTTGTTCTTTTACGATTCGCCATTTTCTCAATGCTTCTAAGAATAATTTTTGCTTGAAAGCAACTTTTCAGACAGCAAATATTTTTATTTCCTTTATCTTCAGTCATAAATTTTAAATATTCCAAACAGCAATGTCTTTACCTGCCACGCTGTGCCTTTCCGTTTCTCTATAGTATACTCCTCTAGTTATGCACAAAAATTAGACAAAGTAGCGAGGCAAACAATTTTGTCAGCGCACATTTTTGGGGTCGGGTAAAGCTGCGCGCTTCATTTGCTGCGACAAGAACATTTTTACGATAGCCGAGGAGAACAGTAAAATATGCGACACCTGCCACGCCTCTACGCCCTTGTTTAGTTTGGGCTTGAGACTCTAGCTGTGACGCGGCACTATTTCATGGCAGACAAAAAAAAAAAAAAAGAAAACGAAACTGAAGTGTTTTCTGGAATTTGAGAGCTTGAATTTTGAAATTAAATTTTTGCTGCATGCTTTGGGGTGCTCGTGAGTTGCTGCCATGAATTGGCAGTTTTATGTGAAAAGAGACAGAGACAGAGACAGAGAGAGAGAGAGAGAGAGTCAGAAAGGAAGTGCGTCAGAGGTAGACTGAACACATAGTTGTTGCTATTGTTGTCGTTGTTTGTTTGCTATCGCAATCTGCGCAACTCACATGAGCAAATATACACAAAGGGCATCCCGCTCGGGAATATGCAACAGCGTTGTGTACATTTTTCGCATTGTATTACAACGATTTATGCTACTCGCATGCATATTTAAGATTAAACAGCAATCGTTTATGCCACTGCCAAACATTTTCATGCATTCACAAATGGCCACAATTTTCATTGAGTGCAAAGTCAATAAGAGAAAATGTTCTCGATTGCTTTTACATATATTTTTCATTTTTGTTTTGTTTTGTTTTTTTTTTTTTTTCGGCTGTTCGATTATGCTGAGTGAATATTAATTTCGCCTAAACGAGCTTCCCAAGCACAATAAAAATTTACATTTGAGGCTTGCGGAAAACCTTTTGATAAATGGTTGGAAAATTGTTGATAAAATAATTCGCTCTCACAAATTATTATTGAAATTACTTTCAACGGGAATCTGAGCTTGTTTTGTATTGCAATTTTTAGACTTTATTTGACTTGATTTATTTTGAATTTGAATGATGCTCTAGCTAGCAAGCTAGATATTTAGATTATTTATTTAATTTTTTTTTTTTTAAATATATTTTTGCTTTTCGCTTATTGCCCATTAGTTGTCATTGAGAAATTCTCATTAATTTCTCTCAGTTGCTAATTAGGCGTTATTATGAGAAAATCCTTAAAGCTCATCATATAAATAAAAGAGCTGCAGGATATCATTCAGTTGATGTAGCAAACACCTGCAAGGCGTTGTTTCTAGTGCTAATATGGGATAAGATTTGACTGCTAAGCAGGCAGCACACACAGACACACACACACACGTACTCACACACACTTGAGTGCACATAAGTAGTTGTCAATTTCTGTTTGAGATTTACGGCGTTTGCACTGCGGACGTTTGCGCCCCTGGCAAACACATACAACGGCACATCCTGTTGCCGCGCGCCCCTCTATGCAGTCGTTGGTTTATTAAAAGCCAAATGTATTGTCTCGGAGCAGCAGGAAACAACACGCACACCGACCGTCAGACACTCAGGCAGAAGGCGCTCTCCGTCTTTTTCCTTAGCTGCTTGGTGTTATCCTTTCGCTTGAAGCGCCATTTGCTCGACAAACTGTGCTTGGTCTTGTGCCCACTGTCCTCTCCGCCTCCCGCTGTGAATGCGTGCGTGTGTGTATTGAAAGCTAAATATTATGAGTTCAGCTTAGCTTTTGCAGCACGCGCCGCCTAGCACATGTGTTGAGTCTACTTTTTCGCCTGAGGTGTGAGTAAAAAGTAAGATATGACAGACCTTGGGAGTGCTTATGTTATTTGCTGGCCGGTGGCTAAGTAGGATTAGCTCTGAACTGAAGATGAGAACAATAACTAGTATGCATTGGCATAAATAAAGTCTAGCTGAACACTTAACGCAATTTATTCGCATGGGACAAGGTAAGCTCTAAGATAAACTGTCCCAAACACAAACTTGTCTTAAAGAAAATATTTTGTATGCGAAAGTTTTTCACAAAGTTTAGCCAAAACAATTCCTTGGCAAGAGTGAGAGCTTCATAAGCTTTATGAAATACTGTAACCCGTTTTCAATTATAAAGTTATAGCACGGCTATGCAGCCGAGAATTCAGCTCTGGAAAGTAGTAAAAGAAATGCCAGATGGCGGAACTCTGAGTGAAAGGATTTTGCCGTCCCACTTCCTTCTCAGCAATATGCTAAAAATAGCAGTGAGCAACAGTTTGGCAGCTCTGTAAGTGGCTGGCATTAAATAAATATGCGGAATTGTGCGTTAATGTGTTGCGCTCGAGATGGTGATGAATGGCGCACGAAAGTATGCAACAAATAAAGCAATAAATTTGCCAGAGCTGCCATCTTGAGGCGCAGGCTTTCGCAGAGCTGTCAGGGCAGTCCGTCAGGCAGGAAAAGCGCCAAACATCGACACATTTCAAAATTAATTTACTGTAAATAATTGCGGCCATTAAGCGAGCTCAAAGCGAGTCCGCAGCGCGACTCCTGCACCGACTCCTGCACCGTCAGCTAATTGAAATGTCTTTCGTCTTGAATGCAAGCAAATTTTTCACTCGGCACCAAATTCTTTTCCATTTTGCAGGCCGTTCAGCCACGCGATTTCGCTGTGAATGCCGCGGAGGATGTGGGCAACGTGTCGCCCTGTGAGATGGAGACCATAATAAATCAACTCTTGAATCCCAGTCCGGAGTATCAGCTACACGTAAGCCACCTAAAGGATTACCTTGCTCTTCCCCTATGCAGTCAAGGCATGGAGCAGCTGTGCGGGCTTTGAGCATTTGAGACTCAATCTTCTTAACATCTCTTTATTTTCGTTCTCTTGTCTCTTCAATGTGTTTCTGGAGTTATTTTCTCCTTGGCATTTCTTTCCTTCCTCTTACTCCTTATTCGAGAAGTATCCTTCAATCTCCCTATTTTTTTGTTTCCCCCTCTATAAACCATATACTTCTTCCCTATTATCGCTATCTATCTCTCTTTCTTTCTGTCTCTAATCTCGTCCCTACTACATTCGACTGCTTCCTTCTTCTTTCACCTTGATTCATTCTTACTAATCTCCGTCTTACACATTCTCCTGTATTGATTCTCTCATTTAACACTTTCTGACAGGCTTCCGCCTTGCGCAACCAGCTTAAGAATCTATTGCGGGAGCGCGAGGAGCAGCAGCAACAGGGCGACTATGGCGACTACTTGGACGAGGACAAGCGTTCCGTGGCTGCGTTGGCCGCACAGGGACTGCTGAATGCACCCAAGCGCAGTCTGGCCACGTTGGCCAAGAACGGGCAGCTGCCGACGGCCGAGCCCGGCGACGATTATGCCGATGCCGAGTCTGGGGAGCCAAGCGAGCAGAAGCGGTACATTGGCT
Organism: Drosophila navojoa; assembly: GCF_001654015.2. The sequence continues at coordinate 236,314 of NW_022045885.1, forward strand.
CGCTTGCGCGTGCCGGCGGACTGATGAGCTTTGGCAAGCGCAATGTGGGCACCCTGGCGCGTGACTTCCAGTTGCCCAACGGCAAGCGCAACATTGCCACCATGGCCCGGCTGCAGAGCGCGCCCAGCACCCATCGGGAGCAGCCTAAGCGGAATGTCGCCGCAGTGGCACGCTACAATTCGCAGCAGCATCAGAATCAGCGCAACAGCGGCGAGAAGCGCAATCTGGGCGCCCTGAAGTCATCGCCAGTTCATGGCGTGCAGCAGAAGCGCGAGGACGAGGAGATGCTTCTGCCCGCCGCCGCCGCCGCCGCTCCGGACTATGCCGACCCCATGCAAAGCTATTGGTGGTATCCCAGCTATGCTGGCTATGCCGATCTCGATTGGAATGACTATCGACGCGCCGAGAAGCGCTTCCTTGGTAAGTAGAGTACGCATAGGATTGATGCTTCTCTAGAAATTGGTGAACTTGCAGAAGATAAAACTGAGTCTGAGAAATGTCCGTTCAAAATAAAGTATTACTCACCTGTAACATGACTCTTACAGCAGCTTGTGTGTGGATAAATATATCAGGGGGATCAGCTTTCGAGAGATTATACATTTCTCACTATTTTATTTACTTTTTTTTATTAAAATTATTTTATTTAATTGATTAATTATTTTAATTGTTTATTTATTGATTAAAAATTATTTTTATTATTTTATACACATTTCTAATTTTTTTATTTTAAATAAATATTTTTGTATTTAAAATAAAATTTATTTATTCATTAATTAATTGACTTAAAAAAAAATAATTTTTTAATTTAATCATTTTTATTATTAATTTATTTATTGATTTACTTATTGTTTTTATTTATTTAACTAACTAATATTTTTGGTTCACTCGCTTCAATTATTTAGTTTTTGAGTTTGAGCCAAAACAATATTTATCCGCAAAACACAACAAACAAAGCATATTCTTCAAATATCAGGCAAGCAGTGGGGAGCCTTTCTCTTACAGAATATCACGTTAGTCTGCATTGTATATAATTACTCAAGATCTACCTGCAAGGTTATCAAGTCGAAGCTGCGGCCTGCCGTAGATTGCTCTCCCCCATTCCCCAGTTCATTCACGAGCACAACTGCACCTAGTTAGTGGCTATGCAGTACTTCTCGAGCACCGTTTGTAAATATATATATATATATGTATATACCAATATATGCTTATGCGATCGCTACCAAAGACACTTCCAAGGATCCCGAATTGTTTGGCATTGAGCATGGCAATGAGGCAACCGATGCCGAGGCCAATGCCGCTGCCCTTGCTGAGGAGCTGGAGGAGGATCAACAGCAGCAGCAGCAGCAGCAGCCATTGCAGGCAATGCCGCAGAAGCGTCACATTGGCGCCGTCTATCGTTCCGGCTTTCTGCCCAGTTACCGTTATTTGCGCAGCCCCACCGGCAACACCGGCGGCGGCTTTGGCGGTGCGGGCGGTCGCTTTAGTCGCTCGGGACGTGCCAGGCAACTTGTATGAGTAAATGAAGATGGTTCGATGTGTTTAGCTTTTTAATTTCCATTTCCGATTGTTTCCTCAATTTTATTTGTACTCGACTTCTTTCTGTCTCTTATGCCTGCCTCTGTCTCTATAACTACAGATTGTGCACTTAGATATTGTAGTAGCGACGATCGTTTTGTCTATTTCCCTTAGCCTAGCTGATCTATGCAGTAGCTTAGCTCAAAATTGCCTAAATGACATTTTTAGTTAAGTCTATGTTAGATGGGCTAATGCTTTAATCTGAAATATGTTGAGTTCGTCGTTTGGACATCAACTTTCCAGTAGTGACTGTATGAAGCATGAAGAGTCGATATAGATTATATAGATACATATATGTTGGTGCTGTTAGAGTAAACAATTTGACATTTCCCTAAATATCAAAAGTTAGGCAGTATTTCATAATCTAAAAACTTTACCTAGAACGGTTTTAGTGATGGCAAGATTAATCATAAGACAGATTATTTTGGTACAATTGGTGTTTTATGTATATATAATCGATTATTCCATCGATTATTCGTTTACATAGAGTGCTGATATATATTAATATATATTTATCCATTATATCCCATTGATATTTTATTGTCAACAATTTAGAGCTTTATAACTATAAAAGGGTTTCTGAGACGCATATTGCAAAAGACTAGCATACTGATTCGTGAATACATATATAGACCTAATCAACTCGATATAAAAATCGAATATAAATTAAGGAAGTCTTAGTTAATTTCACGTAAACTTAAATAGTGTCACATGGTCTAGTAGCATCTATCCATTGAAGGCGAATGTAACCTTATTTGATTGAAAGATATCCAAGCTTAGACTAACGTGACTTGGCACGGTTATGCCTTATGTAATCCAAAAGGAATTGGAGTCTGAGTGTCAAAAGTTCTGAAAGCAGTCCTCGCAGCACTTTTACTTACGAATGATTTCCTTAATATTCGCGCAGCTCAGCAACAGCTTTTCGAGTTCATGCAGTTGCCAATTTTTCTTTCTATTGTGTATTTAAATTGTATTGTAGAAATTCGATTCATGTTCATGTTTCCGTTAACACATTCGAAACACAATTTCTGTTGATTTTCAAACCGTTTGTCCAATTGACTGCCAACCGGAAATTCAATTTTCCGTATGTTTGGCAAATCTGCTCACATATTTTTGCCCAGCTCTGCACTCCGGCCATACCCTATAACATTGCGTGTTACGGATAATCGTCTAATTTCCGGCATTTTGTTTGCCTGCCACCAAGGCCGTGTGCCGTGTGCCGTGTGACTGCCTCCCGTTCTTCTGCTTCTTCCCACGGCATTCGCTTTTACTGCAGTTTATTTGCTGTTCAGAACTTTCCGCTTGCTTTATTTCAATTGCCACGGATTTGGCATTTAAATTCGATAATTCAAAAAGTTTTTTTTAAGAGTTTTTGTTTTTGTTTGGCCACGTTAGAAATTAAGAAGGAAGTAGTCAAACTGTTCCCGAGAACAATTTAGCACTTAATCTGTAGCATACTTTTGAGCGAAAGAGGGAAATCTGAAATAAAAAGTGTTGCCTACTTTTGAGCTGTTGAGAAAAGAATTTTTGTATGGAAAATTAATTAAAACGTATATATTTGTTTCTGAAAATTCTGTGTAATCTGCTACATATAACCAAATTTATTTAAATCTGTATGTTTTCATTTAATTTTTGGAGAGATGTTAAGTTGATTGCATTTAAGTGCTTCAAGCTTTTTTTTTAGCGCATTGGCATGTTTCTAAAGAGTCAACCTATTGGCATGTTCTGACTTGGTCTATGTTCACACTGTCTTGATTTATTTGCCTTAGTTTAATTTAGTGCTCTTGCAGTAATCTACGTGTAGGCTGGTTGCAGTACAACGTATTGTTGCATGTGTTCCGGTACAACACAGCGATCGAGAATTTATAATGCATACATTGTTATTGTACAGCTGTTGAATTATTCACTAAGTTTGAAAGCTAGAGAACTAATGTATGGGTGCGTGTGTGTTGTTTTCCTTTCTCGTTTCCTTTTGGAACTGCAGGTCGAGTACTACCCCCAACACGAGCGACTGCGTCAACCAATCGCAGCCGTTTGTAAACGTTGTTTCCTACCAAATCGACCGATGATGAACTGGAGCGGTGCTGGCATACGCGGTAGTCTGTCCAAATTCTATGTGGATCCCATCATCGAGACGGCCAGATCATCGGCAGCAAACGCTGCACGCATACGCAGCATTTCCACCAATTCGCTGCCAAGTGGCCCAGGCAAGAGCCGGACCTATCCCTTCCATTCGTGGGGCACACCGCCACGTATTACAGCATTGCAACGGGGCGTCTATCGACGCAACGGTGAGTCCATGGACAATTACGAATACTAAACTCTATATAGATATCACGACAATATAATCCCAAAAAAAACAATAAAAATAACAAAACCAATATCGTATACAGAATTATACATATACATATATATAGATATTTATATATATAAATGTGTTATGCAGTATTTTCGATGTAGTAGTTCTTTAACACCGTCACACACACACCTGCAGCACACGCAGCTACGCAGCGCAAATGTATCTGTATCTCAAAGTTTGCCGTAGTTCGGTGCCACTCGAATACGTATCTGTATCAATATATATATATATAAATATATATATAAATCAAATAATTTATTTATCTATGTATAAATGAGGTAACTGATGCCAGTGCAAAGCATGGAAACGTTTAATATCACAACTAAATCATATCGTCTTGAAACTATCGATTATCTCTGAACAAAAGAAAAAACAACAAACAAAACGAAAAAAGAAAAACAATAAAAAATTTAGTGCCAATGCCGTACCTTAGCAGGAAGTGTTGAATTTTAAAGAACCCCCGAAACAAATAAGCACAGCTTCTACTATTTTTTGCTAGATCCCACACCTTAAACTCCCTACATATTGTATTACTTCTTATATGTGTATTCATATATAAATATATGACAATAATTATTGATAATAAAGTAAAGGAAATTCCTACCCAGTTAGTGCAATGTTCTAGCCTAAGTTGTGGCACGATATATATATATTCATATATACTCTTACCTATATGAATCAAGGTATTATTAGTACTCGTATACACCGATGGAAGTTTACTGCGTCAAGGACAATAATTAAGCAAAATCCGACAATAAATGAAAGGACAATAAAAATGCGAACAAACTAAATATTGAAATATATTAAATATTGTATTCAATCATTTTTAAATGTTTATTTGAATACTACCCAAAGAGAAATTGATAATAAAAAGAGATACCCCAAATAAACATAAACATATTCAATGTGCGTAATTATAAGTCTGATGTTGTCAATAATTAACTTACATATTCATTTCCAACTTAAAGTATTCGAAATGCAACAACAACAAAATATATTTAAATATATTAAAATATATACTTATACGACGATTATACATGTATACAGATTTACTTCGATTATCTATGTATGTACTTATCTCGACGAATTGCTCAAGGCGAATAGAGGCGCTGTAAAGATAACAATACTTAACAATATGTTATATCTCTATACAGAACTATTTAATTAAATATACGAAACACTTACTTCAAACGAATAACTACACAAATCCAAAATACTTTCCAAAATATATATACATAAATACTTATTAACGGTTTGCTCCTAACCCAATGAAAAGAGAATTGGTTTTACTTGGCCAGCTGGGGGAAATAATGGGGCTTGATTACAAATGATCTTGTCAATGTATTTAATAATATATTGTTATTTATACACATACATATAGTATAATACATATATTATATTTAATTTTAATTTCGTTTTTCTTTTGTTAGAAATGTTGTGTTATTTTGTTAGACAAATTATATAACTTTTATTATATTATCATTGCATTCATTTTTTATTTCGCCGGCGGGATAAAGTATGAATCGTAATTCGCTTTATGAAATGATTTGCAACTTTTCTTTTAATATATTGATGAAATATACTATATACATTAGGTAATTAAGTAAATTAATTAAAACGTGTTTCATTTACTTATTATACATTATTTAAGTGTTGTTTTCATTAACTTTGCATTAACTTTATTGATTTTGTAATTTCTCAAGTCTTGTTCTGAAACAATAATCCCTCCCGGCAACGAATTCTTTCTTCAATATATAAATAAAATTGCATAATCAACAGAATGCTAAAATGGAAAGCTTACAATACATATGGATATTCCCCATAATGATACAAACTTCATCACTATTTATTTTACATTTATACAATATTTTCTAAAATTTTTAATAATTTTTTATATTAATTATAATTAAATTCAATAAAGTCTAAAGTGAAGGATATTATAAATGTTTCAAGCTGTTTATACCTTACCTTTTGTCCTGCATTTACATTAGGTTTTTATGCCACCAGTCCAAGCTCAAATAAAACCACACTTGACTTTGTTTATATTTTAAATTTATATTTTCTTTATACATAATATCGCTTTTCGTATCTTAAGTTACAAAATAAATACGTACTTAATCAAAGTGGAAACACGTCGCGTTTTCTGATAGCCGTGTAATTTCTATGCAGTTGAATATATTATTAAGCTCTAATGCTATAGCTAAGATGTTGATTTGCATGCGGCTGGAATAAATAGGTAAGTGTCTAAGATTTACATGTGCCTCTGCTGATAATTGTAATCAAGTTGAAATATTCTACAACTACGGTAACTCAAGCATCGATCGGTGCTGGGTGCGGAGCGCCAGCTTAGTTAATCGACTCACGACCAGTACTTGGCCGTCTGCCCCTGGGCGGGCAGTGGATGGTTGTAGGCGGCAGCCACATTGCCGTGCACTGCTGCGGCCGCATAATCAGTCAACTGGTGCTGGGCGACCGCATGGTGGGCAGCCGCCGCGTTGTAATTGGCCGCCGCCACCGCCGACTGGTTGAGATGGTAGGCAGCCTGCGACCAGTTGGAGGGCGACTCCAGTTTCGCATAATTATCGCTGAGGTGCAGCGATGGCGAGATCTTGGATACACTATCCGCGGTTAGTTTCGAGAAGTCGTCAATGGTCAGCTTGGAGTAGTCTACAATGGAGAAGAATGGGCATTCGGTTAGCAGAGAATTCAATGTGAGGGAGGAAGCGACGGTTTAAAGAATCTAGAATGCGAAGGAAGGGAACAATTAAAGAGAAAGCTAGTGCAATGAAAATATGAAAACATGAAGATAATATACGAAAACGGGGCGTGGAGAAAAGATGCAAAAGCACGTAGGGATTTCAGTAATAGAAGGAAATCTATAGAGTTATTGGGATAAGATGAAGAGAACCCTAATGAAGGAAACAAAGCATCAAATGAAATGAGTATAGAATGATGTAATGGAATTTTTAAAATATGGGATACAGGATATTGAAATTTTTAATGCAGGCGCCGAAAATGTTGAGCAAGAGATTCACAGAAAATAAAAGAGAGCCTAATAAAAGGTGGCAAGGGTTAGTGTATGAAAAGTGATCTACATTAAATGAATGATAAAAATAGACTTGAACAAAATTGAAAATAAATAAGTGGCTAAATAATATTTAAAATAAAAAATCCAAAAAATAATATATGATTTAATATTTTTTTGCTTTGCTTGATACATATGTCTATAAATGAAGTAAGTGATCCAGCTACAAAATCAGTTAACTTTTTGCTAAAGACTACATCAAGATTAGATCTGCAGCCAACATTGTAAGGTCAAGCTCCATATAGATAGAATAATAGAGATGTAAGTAAATATGGAAAAGAAGGTCTCTTGCACCCTTCGCTCATTCTATAAGTTAAAGTTAGAACAGAGTTGTCTTATTTGGCTTATGGATGGAGACAATGGAAAACTCAATATATAATGGGAAAATATCTCATCTTAATCATCGTGTACCCACCTTGATGGTAATAGTTCTGCCCGCTAAAGTGTCCGTGTTGTGCAAAGCTGCCCGGAAAGCCGTGCTGAGCCGCGCTTTGTACCAGATCGTAGCCACCCATTTGTGTGTGGTGATGGGCCGCCGCGGCTGCCGCTGCTGCGCTGTGGGTGCTGGGAGCATGGGCGGTGCTGTGGTGGTGGTGCGAGCTGTCGGTCATGCCTGTGGCGGTGCTGGCCGTGGTGCCTGCGGCGGGGCTGTAGCCCGCCATCGAGCCCACGCCCAGTGGCCCAAAGCCGAGTGGTGCAGCTGCGCTGCTGGGTGGTACACCCACTCCGACGCCTGCACCGCTGCCGTTCATGGGCGACAGTCCGGAGCCCGAGCCGCCCGAGTGCTTGCGCAGACGAGCGCGACGATTGGAGAACCAGACCTGGATGCGCGCCTCAGTCAAGCTGGTGGTCTGAGCGAGCTCCTCGCGGGTATACACATCCGGGTACTGGGTGCGTGAGAAGGCGCGCTCGAGAGCCTCCAGCTGCTCGGCGGTGAATGTGGTGCGGGAGCGTCGCTGCTTGCGTTTGAGCGGAATACCCGGCTCCGATTCGGTGTCGCTGATGTCCGAGTCCCGGCCTGCGCACAGAGAGATGAGAGTTTATTAAAAGGCTACTAAAAATTATGAACGCCTCGTAAGAAGTCATAAAATTTTGTACGCTCAGCGCTGCTGAATGGGATATTTGGAAGAAAAGTTACTAAATCATATTCGATGGGGCCACCGACGTGGTGGTGGATCGATCGCTGGATTGTGTGAGATCCCGTCGGCATGAGAATGGGAATTTGAATGGAAAATGGGAATGGGAATGGGAGAAGAAAAGGGCAGATGAGTGGATCTGGCAGTGGGAGTGGGAGTGCCGACGTTCACTGCGCGCCATTGCATATTAATTGAAACGTCAGGGAGCGCAACAAATCTGTCAAAAGCAGCCGCCGACGACCGCAGCACAGAAGTCGCAGCGACGATGAATCGACGAAGCAGTTCGCTGAAGCTGGCGAGCAGGGGGCGTTGCCGCAGGCAGCTCGTAAAAGTCACCACAGTTGACAAGTGACACAATATATCAAATTACACAAGAGGATGACGATCGGCAAGTTGTCAACGGGCAAGGGTGAGCCGCTTCGCGCCACGGAGGAGTGCGCCAATTAACTTCGGCATCTGTTTACGAAAGTAAATGTCGCCGCGCTCTCAAATCGGGCATGAAGCGCGGCGTGTGGCAGCGATCACAGCGATCGGTGGTTGGGAGTCGGTTACAGTTGGAGGGCATGCCAAATTATTTGGAGAGCTCATTACACAATAAACTGACATTAGGCCTGGCTAGGGTTCACTTCAAAGAAGTTCGGAATTATTCAACAAGATCACAAGATCATTTTTCATAACGAGTTGCCAGCTCTTTTCTCTTTCTATTGAGCGCACACAAATGCGCTCACAATAGTTTAGTTGAGGCTGACTTTGTCCTCGCAGCGGAAATACTTTGCTCTGTTTCCGCACCGCCTTCGATTAAATCGATCGTCCTTGATCAACCGCGAGCGAGCTCATGTGTGTGTGTGTGTGGCACAGGAAGCGATCGCGGTGATCGAAGGTACATATTGTGGTTGCGGTCAGCGTTGTAATCTTTTCCGGTCTGTCCAAAGAGAAATTATTAATTGATTTAGTGGATTAGGTCACTTTGATATTGGGGCTTGATAAATGAGACCATTGCCCAAGGATCTAGGACAGGAAATGAGAGGAAGTAGAGCTGTTCTGTGAGTACAGTTATCAATGTACTACAAAAGAGAGCGAGGGATTAAGGGCTAGTTGTTACTCAGATATAGGTTATGTGATATAATAAAAATTGGCTTTAGGTCCAGAGAATAAGATGTGCTTAGGAGAGTATGATAATATTAACATTCACAGTTCAAGCTATTAAATACCTGTCAAGATCTTGACCTTAGTCCCCTTTCTAATATTGAAAAATATCTTAAAATTATAACAATATCTTACAGAAATAATAATAATAAACATTATTTAATATTTGCCTATAAAATATAATGAGTCTTTCTAATAATGGACCCAAGAAGAGGTTTGTGGTCTACTGAATAAGATTTTTTGTATCCAAGGTTTCCACAATTCTACAGATCAAAAACTTTAAAATTGGTTACATTCAATTTCATATATAGAATCTATTCAATATATAGAATTTCTATATCGTTTTCAAAAAGATCTAAATTTGAAATATGATCTAAGTATACAAATATTTAATGATCCAAACTTTTTTATTTTCCTTGTCAGACTCTTGATCTATCTGGTCTTTTTATATCTTTGACTAAAGTGATGTCCACTTCTATTAAATATAGTTTTCAATTTGCATAAGATTTCATAAACATTTGAAATGCCACGTTAGGCCACACCCATGCACCTGTCAGTCTAATCAATGCAAATCTTTAAAATGGGATTTGCCAAAAATGCTTAAAGTTTCAGGCACGCTTATAAAAGTCGTAAAGCTCATAAGGAACACACCTAAAAATAATTATGAAAAAACAAAAACAAAAATACAAAAAGAAAAGAGAACTAAAACAAAGATCTGCGAAAGCCCCAAGAAATCCTCAAGTGTGGAACGCCCACTGTTTAGTGGCTCGGGTTTTCGAAATTCACATGCGTATTAAACAAGTGAAAAAAAAAAATAATAAATAATAAAAACAGAAGTCGACTATTAATCTTTCAACACACGCAACAATAAAACTTAATTATAAGAAACGGGTTCCCTTAAAAAAAACTGCAGAAGCTGTTCGAGCGAGAGAAATAGAAGATCGAGAAAGAGAGACAGAGGGAGGGAGAGAGATAGACAGAGCTATGGGAAAATCAATTAGTTTTGAAATGTTAAACAATTTATTAATTTGTTGCTACCACAAGTGAAAAAGAGTTCAAACTCAGACTTAAAACAATCCAGCAATGCAGCAATTCGACAATTAACAATCCCCCCTAAAAACCAAAAAGAAAAAAAACAGAGATCAAAGATTTGGCACCACAGTGGCTACCGGTAGTGCTGTGGTGCTGTGGTGCTATGGCTTTCTTTTCGATTGGCCCCGTGATGATAAATCGCTGTGGTTTTGTAATCCGTGCGGGGTATCGATCATTTTCAACGACGTTTCGAACTGCATTTTCGAAAAATTTAAACAGCAGGTAGTAAATGCCGGTGGAGCAATGGAGCAGGAGGCGGGGAGTGGGGACAGCTGCTGTGCGGCCAAAGGCAGCAACACTCTTGATGGACAGTCATAGGGCACACTTTTGTGTGCAAAGGGTCAAAAGATCGAGCTCAAGCAAGGCCCAGCCCCATAGACGAGATGCTATAGTCATCAATCAACACGAGTCTGACACGATTTAAATTGCCTGCATCTAATATAAAATGTTGCCCTGCAATTGAAAAGCCCCAGCAAGAGATCTGAATAAATAAATAAATATATATATATATATATATATGTATATAAATAAAATATATACACATATACATGCATCTACATATGTAGAAGAGTGAAGCTAAGTAAATGAAATTTGTGGTATCCAACTCATTGCCCTCGGCTTTGACACTTTTTATTAGCGGACACCACTGAGCTGAAGGCCACTGTCAGCTGTCAGCCGAGAGAGAGACGAGGAGCGACGTGGAGACACGCGAGGGCTCTGTCAGCAGCCAGATTTGGGATTTGGGGACTTTCGGGGTCTTCAGTCGGCGTGCGCTGTTCAGTTCAGTTCTGTTCTGTTTTCTGTTTTAAGGCTTAAGATTCTTGTCAGCAAAAGGATTACAGGAGCATTAAGAATGTGTATATATAAATATATATTTGAGATTTGTATGTATATATGTCACTCATATTTGAAAGTTTAACACGCGCTCAGCTCGGCACTTCTTAAAGGCTTTAAGCACACAGACCTTGAAAAGCGGGTGAGCGATCGAACTAATAAAAATATTTTCTCAAATACATATTTAGCCAGAAGAATATCTTTAATCAACAGTTTACACAGTTGAATACGAAAATTAAGAACTTGAGCTCAGCTTAAAGACTTAGAACGTATTGAAACAAAGCCTCAGCGAAATTTTTGTTTCTCAGATCCTCAGGGCATGTTAGAAGTTCTAAAAACTGACCGCCCAACTAATCGGACAGCGTATAATTATATAACAAATATTTATTTAAATGCTTCTACCGAATATATTGAACATAAAGTAACCAAAATTTATGCTCTATCAACGCCCTCGCTGCTAGTCAGTCAGTCAGTCCGCTTATCAGATACAAATGAGAGGATGCACATTTAAACTAATTTACAAAATTGTTAACAGACAGCGGCAGACAGACGGAGCCGAGACCAAAAATTAGTTATAATCATAATCCGGCGGCAAAAGAGACAAGCCGAGCCGAGCCGATTGTGCGGAGCCAGCACCCCCCGAAGATGGCGATCCACATGCAGATGCAGATGCAGATGCAGTTGATCGTTCAGAATGAAATGAAACTAATTTAAATAACAATGCGAACAAACACTTGATCAAAACAAATCCCCCAAAGATGAGCAGACAGCCCAGTCGGTCCAGACAGCGACAAATACAGGCAGAGACCGGCTTCAGATACATATTCAGATACAGATACAGATACACATATAGAGCTATAGACAGAGAGGAAGAGCTACTCGGGCTCGCTTGGCTAAAGTGTGATAATACGTTAATAAAATATTTTGTAACTCATCAACACGAACGAGCCGCGCAGCGGTGCATCGAACAAGAAAACAGAATACAGTCCCAACAATGAGATCAAACGGATCGACCCAGGACACCCTGGTGGGCATTAAAGACGCCGACGACGATCGGTGCATTTGAAGTCGAGGCGCTGCTTTTGTTACGTTGACACTTTTTTCGGGCATGAACGATTTTAATGGGTGCCCGAACGGCTCGAACAAATGAGCCACAAGAGCCGCAGACCATATGCATGATCGAGGGCACGATCGTACAGCTACAACAGCTCTCTGTGGGACCGCACACATATGGGCCCTCGAGCAAGGAGCAGGATATTTTTGCGCAATCATCTCTCTTTCACTCATTTGTCATGTGACACTGCAAGAATGCAGCAATCTCTCTCGCTCTAGCTCGCTCTCCCACTCCCTCCCTCTCACTCTCTCTCTCTCTCTCCATCTCACTCTCTCGCTCTATCTCTTGTCGGTATTAGAGAGTAGGTGTGGACGGCTCTTCGACTCTTGGCGATCGGCGACCGTTTGTCTTCTGCGGCCATTGCCAGCTATCTCTCTCTCTCTCACACTCCCTCTCGCTCTCTTGCCTTTTATCTTTGATCTACCTTTCTCTCTTTTGATTTTTGCAAATAATTGAACCTGTTTGTATTTGTTTCGGTGTTCTATCTGGGTTTGAGCCTCTGCGGCACAATTGTTGCCGCATTGTCTGGCCGTCTCAAATATTTGGTAAATAGCCTTTGGCCATTCCCACGCGTCCTCCTGTCGGCCTCGTTGCTCCTTTGTCCTTAACACTAATTACCACAAGTGTTTCTTATTTTCTATTTTCTATTTTTTGACTTTTTGAATTTTTGTCGGTGTTTTGGCATTTGATTTTGTCTTTCTGCTCGTGTTTGTGTTTGTGTTTGTATTCGTAGTTGTGTTGCCTTCCTTTGAGTGGGCCTTGATCTGACATGGGTTGGTCCATTATCACGCCAAATAATACAAATCGCACGCGTATTTTTCAGACAGAAGGTCGGCATCGTTTTGACTCCGATCTATTGTTGAGCGCGATCAGCGAGGGCGTTGCAACATTTAGCGGCAGGAATGTTGCAACTACCCAACGCAGGCGTGGCAATTGGATATTTATCAAGCGGCTTAGTTCGTGGAACAGATCGAGCCTTTGATCGAGCCATCTACTGTGCTACCGCAAAGCTAAGACTACGAGTGCTCGAAAATTTATTTAAAATTTAATTGTACCTAAAGCCAACATTTTACTGAACGAACTTTATAGGGAATGAGATAAAATCTTTTGAAAATAGCAGAAGATATCGAATGTTGATTTATATTATAAACTTATTTATCATATAAACAGGAAATAAATACATAAAGACATTACATTTTTAGTTTGCTTTAGTTTTGTAAAACAAATAAAACAGAGAATGTTTATATACTATTGATGAACAAATCAAGATCTAAATTTTAATGAAATAGTAAGAGACGTGAAAATCGTCTGGTTATTTCGAGAGTTAACGCATCTCAATCCCATATCAAAGAGTATCGATCAAATAAGAGCTATGACTTAGACCTACTCGAGGTGTTTAGCCAAGAAATGGACTAATGATATGTGGTCTGCTCGCTATATACCTATATACTCTAGGAGGAGCCACACCAATACCAATTGAATAAAAATATATTTTCTATAATATATTAATGCAGTTATTTACTTCCAGGATTTTCTGCTTCTGATTTATAATAATATAAGTCAAATTTTATACACATAGCATAGAAAATAAATCGTAATATATCTTCCATCGCCTATTAAATAATATAGCGTCTAATGTAATGCAATTTTAATTGGTTTTCTTCAGTTGGAACGCGTGTCGGCATATATAAATGAAAACGGCTCAATAACATCTTTTGATACATTTTTTGAGCTTCCCCCTGCCCCAAACCTGTATAAATATATATATTATTGTTGTTGTCACCAAGAGCTTCGGTAGCTGGGCCTTCATCTCGGTCAGTTACAAGCCCCCACACAAATGTCTTCTCTGAGATTTTGTGTGCGTATGTGAGTGTGTGTTATTCAGTTATTATTTGATTTTCCACATCTTTTGGCCGCGTTTGCTGTGTGTACGAAAGATCAAAGCGAGCCGCCGCTAAACACAGCCAGCGACAATGCAGCATCTGGTCAACGGTTGGGGCTCTGGGACCCCGCATTGTATAAATTGTACAAAATCAAAATCAAACGAAATTATAAGTGAAATACGAGACGAAGAAATATATATTTAATAATGCATAATTTTTTGTGTGAGAGCCCCGCTTAGCCCCTGCCGCAGCCGGACGAGAGAAGGCGTTGATTACAGGCAAAGGCACCGACTCGGCCTCCCGATCCACTCGGCTGTCGGGCCACAGGCACACCACGGTGAATGTGTCTCTGTGAATGTTGTTCCGATTGCATTCTGATTGTGCGTCCCAGGCTGAGGATGAGGTCGCGCTGACCAGGTGAACATAATGACGGATGCATCATTACGAGCAAAAGGGAATGGGTTGAGCTCTCTTCTCTGGGAGTTCGGCAATGATGGCAATGATGATGGGAAGGCGTGTGCTTATTATACGCTTCGACAGAATAATGATAGCTCTTGTCTTGAATTTATATAGATTATGTTTAGTAATTGGCATTTGTACGATTGGAGCCACCATTTGGAGGCTGGCTAAATGGGTTAGGCATACAGGTGCTGACAGAGCACGGATAAACGATTAAATGAGGAAGACCGATATGCATATACAAAATATCGTTAGAGTTGGGAAAATAAGTGGGAATACAGTCGAGCTTAGAGTTGACAAGCTTTTCGAAAGCCTACGGCAATTAAAGATAAAAATATATGTAGCACATTTTTTTATTATTATTCCTATTTTAAATTATATATTATTTGCAAAAACCGACTTGCCTTACTGGCATATTGAAAGAATATTCTAAATATTTTTGTTAGCTACAAACAAGAATTGTACACCCCATGTGCACACAGATAAGAACAGTTGTCGCACAGCATGCCAGAGGCATGAGATGAGTAAAAATCTCTGTTCAATGTCGACAGACCGGAAAATAAAAACAGTTGCTTTCTTTTTGCTCAAGGTTGGGAAACTCCCAAAACATCGTAAATATTCATTCAGCAAATGCAAGCCGCAGCCATTGAGGACGCTTAACGGCATCCAAAGTCAAGGTGACAACCCTGGCGGCGTGCGTGTTCTACTGTCACCCACTGAGTCATTGTGAGAGGTGTTTGTGTTGTGACAGAAATGGCTCGGCGAATATCAGAGAGACCGTCGGCAAATTGGACAATTGGCAAAGAGGGAACAAATTCAAATGTCGGCTAAGTACAGTGAAAACCTGTCTCTAATGATGCAACAGCAACAGCAATAGCAACAATTCAGGCAGAAGAAACAGACAATTTTCTAGTCAATTTGAAGGCAGAAAGTCGTAAACCCAGAAAGGGGAACGCTTTGACCCCCGCCGATCGTTTATCGAATGACTTTGCATATTTAGCATGATTATTGGCCCCGTCCAGAGAGCAGAGAAGGAGTCAGTGTCAGAGTCGGAGTCGAAGTCGGAGTCAGAGTCAGAGTCGGAGTCGAGGTCTCACGCAAGGCAATTGGAAAACCGGGTTATTAGCTGATCTGAGGGAGATAGAGAGAGTGAGAGAAAGAGAGAGAGAGAGAGATGGAATCTGGAATCTCGTGTACTTTTGATTCTCAGGTGTCATCATCTACACCTATTTTGGGTCGTTTGTATTGCCAACACAACGAAATGAACAGCCGTCCGAACGATCGATCGAGCAAGCGATCGTTATCGTATGGCCCAGAGAGATCTATTGTAATATTTTGAGCGGCTTTGATTTAAGTTTAAGTCGCTCGTTCTAAGACGATCAAAGGGCCGTTGCCGACATCAACTTTGTTGATTTGAGCAACAAATGATTTGGGAATGATTTTACGAAATTACATCAAACATATCAAGTAAATGATCACTAATTTTCGTAGTACGGCATATATGGAATACAGAAATATGCTACAATATACATATGAGAATTCGTATCTATTATAGAGCTGAACACTTACCGCCCAGTATTCCATGGATCGTGTAGTCCTTGCGTCCATCTTCGCTGCTGCGATCGTTGCCCCTCAGCAGTCGACTGATCGATGAAGTCGATGGCGCATCAGCAAAGCCCTCCTGCAATAGTCAGAAATGCACTCAATCAATGGGAAAAATCTTGTAAATGACGTGCTGATGTATTTGTATATGATATGGAGGTATCTGGTATCTGGTATCTAAATGAGCACTCGAAATCGTGGCAAATCAAGCACACAAATCCAATTAAGATAAGCCCAAGCCGCATAAATATTTGTGGGCTACCGGTTGGGGCCCATTAATTATACGAGCGTTAGGCACTCAGCTCTTCGAAATGGGCCGAGGATTTACGAATGCACTTGGCGCTGTGACATTAATTCCCCAGTTGCTGGGCAGCTGCCCACTTGCTGCTGTTTGGACACATTTTCAACTCTAGCCTACTCTCTCTCTCTCTCTCTCTCTCTCTATCTTCTTTTATCCCGTTCATTCTCCCACTTGTCTCTTTCTCTTGGCAGCTCTCTGTGCTGTAATCCAATTAGAAGAAATGTCAAGCTGCTTCGGAATTTGTCTGCGAATGTCACGTGTTTTGTCGACATTTTTGAGTTGTAAATCATAATGCACTTAGATTCGCAATGTATGCAGGAATATATAGATATGAGTTTTAATATATTTTGATGTATTAAAGACTGTATTTAAATAGATTTACTAACAAAGAGATATTTTTAAGCAACTGCAAGATATTAAAAAAAAAAATAAAATAAATTAACAAGTGAGAAGACTCTAGTCGAGACTGCTCGACTAGGAGATACCCTGAACCCTCCAAACTGATATTCTTATCATTCTGCACTTCTATTATGCACGCACACATGGATACATATGCATCCACCCTCACGCGCCCGCGCTCTGCTAACTGCGCAGTAAGCTGGGCTGCGCTGCTGTGTGGGCAATAGTATGAAAAATTACTTGGTGTATAACTTATTTTGTAGACATACGATCTTAATGAAATTTTCAGGGCGTAATTATATGGTCAAAATGTGTGTA
>NW_022045885.1:253626-322361 GCF_001654015.2 Drosophila navojoa
AAACATTATACCCTGATTTCCCATTTTCAATGGGTTCAGGGTATAAAAAAATATTTCAAGCAAATGCTAAGCATTGCATAGTTTGTGAAAACTGAATTTTATATGGCATTCCTACGATTGGAGGAATCATTTGGAGGATCGATAAATAAGTTAGACCTATAATGCTTAAGGAACTAGTTAAATGATCAAATTAATATCGTGTTAAAAAGTTGTAATAGCTATAATATTTGTAGCTGGTCTTAATATCGTATTATTAAGAATTATTTCTTTTTCTTCTTCAGTGATATATTGAAGGATATGGTAGATATTTTTGTTAACTGAAAGTGGAATATCTTAAAAATTATTTAATTATTATGCATGACTATCATACCGGTTGCAGTTTTAAATCGACTATATCATATTTTTATTTCTATTTCTAAGCATTAACAAGCTTGTTAAAAATGGATTTATATTCAACTTCTAGCTAATAAAGCATCTTTATTTATTTATGTTTAGATACATATTTTTTCAATGAGAACAACATCTTTGCTATCTTTGCCATCTCAATGCTGAAGAGCCCTACACCGCCTGAAAACTTTTACTGATCCTCGCAGCTCGCTCCATCAAAGTGGAAACTGTCGTAACTCCTGTGTAATGCACGATATGTGCACAGCTTGCATCAATTTGATTTAAATTTGAAATCTGATGGCGCTTGGGCAACGATAACACTTTTCCACGTAATTGCCGCGCAACTTGAAATCGAAATCAAATCATAACAGAAAACGTATAAAATCCAAACCGATTTCTCATGCAATGCAAGACGAAAACTGTCAGTTTTCATTAGAGCAACACGTCGAGAGCGCAGCTCCAACTTGAGCTGCAGCTCCCAGCTAATCGCTGTCTGATCTGTGGAGCTGCAGCTGGAGTTGATGTTGGAGTCAGAGTCGGAATCGGAGTTGGAGTTGCTGTTGCTGTTGGTGTTGGAGCTGGAGCTGCTTAAAAAACTGACCCAGCGTCAGCGTCTCAAATGGAGTGGCATGTGCCGCAAACATTTTCTTCTCTCACTCACACCCTCTCCCTCACTCTTTCATGCTGCTTGTGATTAATAATAAGCAGTAACATAAAAATTATGAGCAGGTAATGGCTGAGGTGCCACAACTGGCACCTCATAGACGTGGCCCAGACGCCGCTTAGAGCCAACTCAAAGCTGGACACTGACATTTTGTCCAGCTGAGGGAAGGAAGGGGCAGAGCTGTGCTACACTCGGCCTGCCTGCTGTCTGGTTAGCTGCTCCACTGGCTCTGGCTACTGGCTCTTATTTCTATTGAAAGTGTCATGAATATGACAACAACAACAACAGCAACGGCTGCAGCTACAGCAACAACTACTGAAATATGTTTTGATTTTCAGCTAGACTTTTGTTGCGTTTTTATGCCCATGGCACTTGGTTGGCTCCGGTCTACCGGACAGCTTCTACCAGTTGCCAGCTGGAATGTGTGACAGCTTATCTTGTAGCAACTGACAACTGGCCGGCGCGCCCCCAGCTCCAGAGCTTCCAGTTCAAGAGCTGCAGCCCCCCGACTGTGCGACACCTTTTTCTGCTTCTTATGTTCACATTTTATTTTGTTACCTCTTTGATTTCTGGCTACACAAATTCAATTGAAATTTAATTAATTAGTTGACAGTCGGATTGACACTTGAGTGCGCTTTGAATATATATAAACAGATATACAAATATGCAGGTATGTATGTGTATATACTTCTCCTTTTATTTGAGTGACAGGTGTGATGGCCAAAGATTCATTTGGGCATGGACTGAGACGTTTCTTAACTGGATTTCTCGGAAATAAGAACCTAAGCTCTTGTCAGCAAACATAGTGCTTTAATTGATTAAAGCCTTAGTATTAATTATGTTTTCAAATCATGTTTTCTATCCGGCATCTGCTTAGAGTGCACGAGGGAGAGCTAGTAGCATAAGAAACTCAATTCCACTGCTCATGTGATCTTTGCGATCGGGCATACCTTACTGGCGATTAATCAATTGATTTATGCAATAAATACCATCTGAATCAATCACGAACAGGCGGCAGCAACAATTGCCTCTAACCACGAGGCAAGCGACTTAAGATCAGGCTGCGATCGCATCGACGCCTCGATCATGGGGGACAGCATGAGATGCCGATGGCGTATTCTAATTAAGCGTGAAGCGCACCTGGAGGCACTTTTTACGCCTACTGCCAGGCATAGATGCAGAGCGAGAAAGAGATGGAAGGAGAGAGAGAGAGAGAGAGTGCGGGAGAGCTGCAGACACAGATGCACGGCCAACAGATACATTCGACGAATGATGCAACTGTTCGTGTGCCTTTTGCCGTTTGGCTGGCTGCAATATCTTCGACCGATCGTATCGATGGCCGCTCGAATCGGTATCGGGATCCCCACATAAACTGTAACTAATTGCGGCTTCAAATAAAGAGCAAAGAGCAGCGAAAAGAGGCGATGGCAGAGCGCGAGGAGGCAAGCGCAAGGGAGTCGCATCTGATCAGTAGGCAGCACGAGACACTCGGTCTGGCAGTCCCTGAGCAAACAACATTGGCGTAGGTTCAGAAATCTGTTTCGAAAACCCGCTTCAAGGCTTTTTCCACGCTTTGTTTTTATTCTGTTTCTCTTTCGCTTCATTTTTATTATTTTGTATTTTTTAGCCAAAATTTATATATATATTTTTCACGCTAATTTGTGCCAAAAATAATGACAACGTTTCTTTGCCTCGATCTGGATCTGTGTCTGTGTGTGAGTGAGGGAGTAGACTGGCATATGAGAACATCCATTGAAATTGATTTAAATTTTTGGAGAGAGACAGAGAAAATAATGAGGAAATAGTCTTAAATATTAAACTGGGAAGATAATTGTTTGATTTAAAGAAATCAATATTTTATTTTAGCTGAGATAAATTATAGGAATTGTAAATTAAATTATAAAGCTCTCTTCTATCAATCACACTCTTCGTTATTAAACTTCTTATCATAAATCAACTTTACATTGATTGAAGTCTGACAATCAAAATGTTTGAAGTATATCAAATAGATGTAATAGGGATTTCAGTAGCATACCTCAACTTTCCCTTCTCTCTCTGTCACTCTCTCTCTCTCTCTTTTTATTCCTCCCTCCGCACTTCCTACTGAGTTTATAATTTCCTTACAAATATTTATTGAATTTTGTACTAAACATCACTAACTATGGCTGTAAATTGGATCTGCTCTGGCAATTAAAATACCTCCATGGGCCTGGTGATACAAACATTTAAAACATTTTCATGTTTTTATTTGGGCTATACAATATCCTTTATTTTAATCTTTATCTTTTCAATATTATAGTCAATATCTTTTCTGTTATTTTTGATAAATATTTAATAATAAAGCTATTTTAAAAAGACCTAAAAGATATTTTATCCTCTGATATCCAATCTAAAAGACCTAATCAAAATGCATACAAGTGAGAGCTAAAATATCTACCATCTATCTAATAATGTAATCCTTTATTTGCCAAAACCTGCTCGCATCATATGCACTTCTAAGTGATCACAATTTTGTTCAGTGTACAGTGTGCCGTTATGTGCAACACGAACTGATTTGGCCCACGCTATAACCTGGCCGAATGTACCATGCTAAGATGCTTGTTGGACCGGAAGTTAGAAGCGCTTGCCACAGGGCTGAATACAAAACAAAAAACATAAAAGCAAACAACAAAAAATAAACATATTGCGCTGTGTTGCAGCTTGTTGGCCTCAAGGATAGGACGGAGTCACAGCCGCTGCACAACAACAAAAAGGCGGCCAAGATGAAGCCCGTTGGCGTTTTGCCGACTTTTATGCTTTAATCGATTTCTTAACGCTTTGGGTGGCATCTTGTGAAAATTTGTCGTCGCCGTTGTACAACAAATTTGTCAACTGTCCATCGATAAGCCAAATGGCCAAATGGCCAACAGGCAGGGCATATGCAAAGGGCCGAAATGGATGGAAATGGGAATGGTAACGTGCCATAAACAAAGCCAGCGGGCGGGCATGTAGGCCGGACCTGCACCCGATTCTATGATCGTCGGCCCGAGTGTGCCACGTGACTTTTCGGAAAACGGAAGTAAGCCGTGTTTGCGTTTGCCGCACTGAATGCACATAATGCTATGCGGTTAGAGCGCTACTGCAAATCCTTGTGCCATTTGTGTGCTCACATTTTATTGCTTCCTGCGCAGGTGCAGCAAGCGAACCAGAGGGAGGGGCGCGCACCCACTGCGCACTCACCTTCATCAGTTTCTCGCGTATCTCCCAGCTAAATATGCCGGGATTTTCCTTGCGCAGCTCTTCGATTCGTCCCTCGATCTCTGGCGAAGTCACCTTCGGCTTGGAGCCGCCAATCACGCCCGGCCGAATGGAGCCCGTCTCCTGGTAGCGATTCAGTATCTTCGACACGCAGCCATGCGAGACTCGCAGCTGTCGCGATATCACACAGGGCCTCACCCCGCTGGCAGCCATTTCAACTATCTTCAGCCGTATGTGATTGGGCAGTGGGCGGCCGTTGATGAAGACGCCGCCAAGCTGATTGACGCGTCCCTGGCCTGGAATGGGATGTCTTACAGTTCATTTGTGCAACTCAAGTAATAGAATATAATTTTCATAGGGTTAGTAAGTATGATATCAGGATTTTATCAATGAATATCCCAAGGACAGATTTTATTAGCTTAGGTTAGTTAATATAAATATGGAAATCATGCTTTAAAGCAATATTTCTGGTAAAGAATAATATAAATATCAAATTTGAAGAAATAAAATATTTTATTCAATCTAGATCTAGGATCTTTTATATCCTGACAACCATTAAAGGGCATTTATCATTGAATATATAAAAAACTCAAATAAGCTTGAGATAGATATATATTATTTGATGAGCTGAATCTTTATGTTAGTGTTCCCTGGTAGTCCCAACTTACCCTGGAAAGGATAACCGGTGAAGAGCGGTCGCAAGGAGTTGGCGCTGGACATATCCATTTTGATTGCTTGATGTGTTTTGCTTATAAATTAACTTAGGAACTACGTTTGGCAGATGGCGCACGGAGCAGGCGCTGAACTGGGCGGAAACAATTGCACGCACAACACGTTGGATAACTAGCAGAAGCAGTGGGAGCACAAGGAGCACAGGGAACGATGCACAATTCACATGACTCTGTGGGCCAAAATGCCAATCACTGCGGCTCGGCCCGCTGATAACAGTCAACAGTGAGAGCTGCGCGCACGCGATATCCGACGGAAGGAAGCGCGAGCTGTGTGTTGTTATTGTGTTTTCGCCAAGCGAACTTCGTGACGTTTCTTGGAATTGCGCGCGCTGGGAACGATCAAACAGCACGAGACTTGCAAAGCAACTAAAGGCATAAATTAACGAAGGCGACGCCGGGCGGCGAATGCGGCCGACAATGAGATCGCGGCCATAAACTGGTTTCCCCATAGCAATACAAGCACACGAATCACGCGCACACACACACGCGCAGAGAGGGCGAGAGAGTAAGAGAGAGCTGCGCGCAGCTTTCGCGTCCGCCCTTTTGTTGCCTGGCGCCACAATATGGCAACGATCAAAAACGTTGGCCTGCTCTCGGCACAGCGAGCGAGGGAGCGAGCAAGACAGCGCGACGAGAGAGCGCGAGTGTGTGCGCTCTCGCTTGCTCTGCGCTTTAATCGAGACAGGGGCGTCGGCCAGCGAGTCGGCTGCGCACGCTGATTGGCTGTTCGCTCCGGGGCGGTTCGCGCTCTGCGCTTTGATATCAACAACAATCGCACAATCAAAGAAACATCCCCGCGACTCGCCCGCCCGCTGCAGCCATGCGGCGACATCATCAGCGATCTGTGCAGCTGTCACTAGTCCTGTCATGGCTGCTGCTCACTCTCCGTGTGTGCGAGTGGGTACGTGTGTTGTTGTCCTTGTGTGTGACACTTTTGTGCACAATATATGACTTTTGTCGCCGGCAGCCAATTAAAGCGTGAAGGCTGCCGACGGCACAGGACAGAGCAGAAGAGAACTGAACGGGACGGAACAGGACTCTGGGCCACCGTTTTTACCTCTTGCGCATTATATTATCAATCGTTCCGGTTGGCATTTCAGCACCCACGGTCCTGGCTGTGCGCGTGTTTGTGTGTGAGTGTGTGTGTGTGCGTGTATTTATGCCATTTTCATGCTCTTCCGAAAGGTAACCTATATCCATTAGGCAGTGTGTAACATTTATGAGAACAATAACTGAAATCTAGATAAGTAAAACTTCTATAAATACATAGATCCATATAATGCAAAATGACAACAAAAATTTCTAACTACCTTTGCTTATTATTCAAATATATATATATGTATATATAATTTATTTGCAAGGGTATTTAATAGTCGACTTGGTCATATAATTCTCACTCTTCTTAGCAGTTCCTGTTGTTCATTTGCAATTTTTCTGGGCTGTTAGTTGGGTTAGGTCCAAGTATGTAGTATCAGAGACACGAGGCCTCATAGCCCGCTTTGTTGTTTGTCATCGTCAAGTTTTATGGGGTTTCTTAGGGCCCGACTTGGCTTGGTTTGGCTTGGCTTATCCTGTCGCTGGCAGCACAATGGCCGTTCATGCCTATTTACGACCACCCTCCTCGTGTCTGTGTGTGTATATGTGTGTGTTTACACAGACATCATTCGGTGGAGATTTTGTTTGTCTAACAAGTCAAGATAGTTTTCTGTTTGTTGTTTCGTTAGCAAGTTAACTTGCCGTATGAATTATGAGTGTTGTACGATTTAATGGGGTTTCCAGTGGGGTCACAATAAATTTTAACTGTCCAATAAGCTTTTATACGAACCTGACTTGTATAGAGAAGTGCACAAATATTATTTTAAATTACATTTTGAGCAGCCAGAGAATTCTCTGACCTATTGTATATACTTTACAGAATGAGAGATAGATGTCTACTATCATTATTCCTAAACATAATTATAAAAATATCTTAGTATAATTAGTGCCTTCTCTGTAAACTTTTATGTTCGCTTTCAAGCGCTTTCCTAACGAGTTTTCCTATCCATCATGTAAGTCAAGAGGGGAGGTTCTATTTCAACCCCCAGCTGCAAAGTCATTTGCCGATATACAAACATAAAAATCTATCAACAGACATTAATTGCAGTCGATTTCGATAAAGGATACAAAGTGAGGAGATAGAGAGTGAGAGAGAGAGAGAGAGAGGTAGATATGCAGGCATATAGAGGTAGTCACACCTGGTCTTCAAAACTGCCAAATGGAGTTTTTGAAAAATTGTAAAACCAAAAACCGAAAACCGAAAATGGGAAACAAAAGCCAAAAGCAGCGAAAGGACATCATCATAATATAAAGAATTAAGCGTGAAGTTTACGCATATTAAGGATACGCATATGCGAACACACGCCGCCTGCATCTGGCCCGAGCAAAAACCAATACAACCAGCGCATAAAAATGGCCGTTGAACGACTGTCAGTGTGCATGTGTGTGAGTGAGCGAGTGTTGTGTGTGTGAGTGGCAGCAGGCCAAATGCAAATGTGCTCTATATAGAAATTCAAATTGAAATTGAAATTGAAGTGAAAATGGAATTGAGCGGAATGAGCCTGTCAGGCTGTGAAAATAGCCGCTGTCTGGATTGCAGGAGCTGCAGCTGAAGTGAGTTCAGCTGAGGTCCTGCATCCTCGAAACATCCTCTCAGCGCTAATCAGCATAAAATTCGATGCTAATGAAGCGTTGTGCAATGCCAGGCAGAGCTGCCCGGGTACTTGAATGCACTCGCATGCCTCATCACGCTGCACTGCGACTGCCGATGCAAATGAGCCAAAGGACATGCCCGAGCTGGCTATTAATTGCGCCTGCCAGAGCCAGAAAAATATATATATTTGTAGAGTAGACCACAAACTTGGTCACGATAAACATGACAAATTTCCTAATTTGCCCATTGACAGTTTTCAATTACTGGAACTCCTCAAGCGTGCACGCAGGTCCCTCGGCAAGCGCAGAAGCCAAGCCGAAGTTCCCATTGGGCCTTGTGGGCGCTCTAAACTGATGTCCTGTTATAGCTATGTAAATTATGTGTGGACGGGAAATTGACTTCGTTGAGTGTTGTTTGCTTCGTCGAACACAAATATCAATTGAGCACGTGCAGAAGTTCTATACAAATAATACACTCCGGAATAATCGAATATTTTAGAATGATAATAATAATCGAGTTACACATATGTGTATTAGCTAAGCATAGGAATACCTGAATAATACTGAATATCAATCAAAAATCATAAGCCGCAACGTGAAGTTCTCTGAAGAGCACTAGCATGAAGCATCTACAGAACAATTCATGTTGAGTCTTTTTGATAATCAATATAATTCAAGTTTTTTCTGCAGATAGTTTTTTATTACAGTTTGTAGTATTAGATTATTTTATAACAACTTAAATTTACAGATATATATGATAGTTGCTTAATGTAGTTTTTAATTTTAAACTTTATTAATTATTGTACCCTGAACAAATTTAAAAGTTGATCTCAGAGTACAAAGGTACTGTCAATCTATATGTACATACATGTATAGCAACTGTTATAACAGGAAGTGTGGCAGACCCAATTAGGTATATTCTTTAGCTCTTGATCAGAATGATTAGCTGAATTAATTGAGCCATGTGTGTCTGTTTGTCCTATGAAAGCAACTGATTTGGAATTCCCATATATTGTAGAGTCGCTTAATAGACCCCAAGTTTCTTTAAAAATGTCTACTAAAGTAATACAAAGTTTGTTAATTCAGTTTTTCTACATCTTTTAAACTCTATTCTCTGTGGAGTATCTCCAAAGTATGCAGTATTGAAGCCCTAAGTTTAAACGAAATGCTGTAAAATTCAATTGCCAATATAGCCAATATGTGATCGACTAGGCATATTTTACTAGAGAAAACTTGTCAAACAATTTATGGCATATACTGAGAGTCCCATTGAAAATAGTTAACTTTTCATATCTGATACTTTGCCATATTTATAACAGGCTTGACTTGAGGTTCAACCCATTTAAGATATGATCTCAGATTTCTTTAATTTCTTGTAATACTACAAATTAGAGTTTCTCTTGAATCTTTAATACTTTCTGGACAATCTTTTTCCACTCTGCCTGAAACCGTTAGTTGTTTCTATTGGCATATTCCATATTATAATGAAGTTCCGCTTAATGATCCATCAAAATCCGCTAGACAACTGTCAACAAAGGCCGCACTCAAGCGAGTATTCACAAGTATTCAAATCTCAATCGCAGCCGCAGTAGCTGCAACTGGTAAGCAAAACAAACAGATTGGCTAGACAAGTTCAATATTGAACAATCCCTAGGTGAGGCACATGACTGATTGCTGTGCCCACTGCAGCAGGACAAGTCAAAATCAGGAAGCCAACACACAGAGATACACACACACACACACACACACAATTGGGAAACTGTTTTCACTCCTTCATGCTAAATTTGCGACCAACAGAGCAAACAAACAGAGCTGAGGTCCCGCAGGACGTCTTGGCATGAGGCAAATGTCCTACACAGATGCACAGCAAGTGGCAAGGACATCTTGGCTACTCGTTCGGCATTCGGTAGTCATAAACACTAGCTGGAGGACAATGCTTGACTGTGAAGTCGGGCTTCCTAGTATTCCAGTTAACCGAGACTTCTGGGCACGTCCTAGTTGCAGGATTCGTTTTTTTCGTTTTTTTTAGGATTTTTATGATTCTGTGTGAATGAATTCGACCGCTTGCATGCACTTAAAGTTTTACAGCCTCCGATGATGATCTATACACAGATTTTATGCTCGAGTCTTGACTTTCAAATGCCTGCCGAACAAATTTTCAGCCCCCTAGTAAATCATTGGCTTGGATGTCCTCTCAATGTCCTGCCCGAGCACAACATGTGCTCCAGTTTGGCTGAAAGAATTTGCTACCATTCAGTCATTGAGTCTTTGATCGGAGTTTCGATATATGATATATTTTGTTGCATGAATATCTGAATTCCGTTTATGGGGCACTAATTGGGGGCTTTGTATTTCCCATGTTAACTGGAAACTCCAAACTGGAAACTGGGTTTGGAAATTGTTCAAAATGTGTGAAGATTCACTTTTACACATTTTCTTCTGTCTTTATTTCGATTTTTATTGTTTGGCACTTCGAGTGAATCACTTTGTTTGATGTTGAGGTCCGCATAAAATTTGTGTTGAAGTTTTTATGGGATCTATTAAAGAGATTTCTTAAGCTTTGTTTGGGACTTACCTGCTATTACTGCTTTTATTATGGGTAATATATAATATTGTATGCAGTGAATAAAAGAGATATAAAATTTGAACTCAATTCAATTGAGTTATCCTTAGACAACTTGAGTTTCAACATTTTTTAAGAGGATAATCTCTAGACGATTTATGATTCATGAATCAAACAATTTATTTGATATATCAACATATATATATGCATACAGTATAGATCATTATTATTGTTGTTGCCCACATAAAAGTAAATTCACAGAGAACTCTAGCTAACAAAGATACGTATGGGAATATTAAGATACAAATTAGTTAAAAATTTATGAGCCCCACAGATATCTCCTTAATTAAAAAACGAAATAGCCAACGAAATCCTTTAGTCTAGCCTAGACATCTCTGTGAAAATGTACTTTGTCTGGGGCTGAGATCAGTCCGAGTCAGACGACGAGTCGTCTGGGAGACTTAAAAATATATATTTTCAATTTCATTTGTCATTTCGTTACGTTTGCTTTTAGCGGAGACTCTGGCGACTGAGACTGAGACAACATAAAAATCGCGCCAACTTTCAACTGGGCAAAAAGACGCTCCCCTGACTTTGATGGATCCGCCGGCAGGAAAGCTGTGTGACTGTATGAGTGTGTGTGTGAGTATGTGTAAGTATGTGTTAAGCGTCTCGCTTAAATGAAGTACCAAAAACTCAATTTATTTGCAATTAAATTGTGAAGCTAAAGGAAAGAAACAAAAACATAATCTGCATCGGATTTGCGCGCTGGCCTTTCGCCTGCTTTGCATTGTCCGGCCAAAAACTTTGAACCCGTCGACAGCAGCAGCAGCAGCAGCAGCAGCAGCAGCAGCAGCCGTGCACTTGGTGCCAATTCCCAGTTACCCAAAGTTGGCCCCTTTCCCAGTTACCAAGCTGCCGAGCCGCATCTTAGCCCACTTACCGGCAAGTGCGTTTGCGGCTTTAGCCCTTTGATGTTTCGGCCCACAGCCCCGCGACCCCGCAACCCCTCTCTACGTGAGTGTCTCCTGGCGTGATCTCTTGGCTGAACGTATTGCATCTCATTTGAAAGTCGGGGCGCTCGAACTGGCCGGTCGGCCGGCAGGCCGGCTAGCTGGCTGGCTGGCTGGCTGGTTGGCTATATGTCATTGTAACATAAAAGTTCAATTTTAATTGCCGCGCTTGACGTGCTCAAGGTATTTGGCCTGGCATTTTTACGATCACTTTGGCAAATGTGCGCTTCAAAGCCATTTCAGTCAGCTCCAGCTGTGATCTTCAGCTACAACTACAGCTACAGCTATAGATGCAGATACATTTGCAGCTACAGCTACAGCTACAAATACATTTGGAGTTCTGCTCGGCTCTGTTTGGTTTTTGGCTGCGAGTGACTTTTGTCGGCCACTTTGTCCAGTCAGTATTGCTTACCTGCTTCGCTCTCTCTCTCTCTCACCTCGTTGCCTTTCTCCACTGCCTTGGCTACTACTCACTCGCCGCACCCCTCTCTGGCCTTCGAGCTCTGCGTCAAGTCGTTAAAAACGTCAGCGTCCCCGTCAGACTCTTGTCTTTTGCGGCGTTTCGAGCATGGATTTTACATATGTTCATTTGTTTATATGACTGCAGCAGCCGCAGCACCAGCAGCAGCGGCAGCAGCGTCGGCAGAGGCGGGGAGCCGGATTGCGTGCCAGCGGGTCTCGTGGAGCAGATTGGCACTCAACTTAAGCGATTGCAAATCCGTAACTCATTCGCCTTCTCTTTAAATACGCGCAAAACAAATTTTATTTCGTTTTTGTTTTCGGTTTGAGTCTTGAGTTTTGGGCTGGGTCTGGGTCTCTGGCTCTGGAACTGGGGATTTGTTGAGCAACCTTCACCGAAATCGCCGAATTGCATTGT
Organism: Drosophila navojoa; assembly: GCF_001654015.2. Next base: position 265,787 of record NW_022045885.1, read on the forward strand.
CCGCTGTGTTGCATGCCCCGCATTTTCCCACACGCGCGCCCAGCGATCACCGCTGAGATATTATCGGCGAGAGGCCGCAGCTTTGAGATGTTGCCAAACTACACTTTCCGAAAGAATAAGATGAAAGCTTAAGAAGGTATTATTGGCGTGATATAATCTCTGACGAAATACAATGTATTATTGATGATGATATTGGGGTGTGAAAATTAAACATTAAATTAGTTGACAAAAGAAAATAAATTATAATAATAATAAATTAAAAATTAAAATAAAAATAAAATAAAAAATTATATAAATTTGTAAATAAATAATATGTTAAATATATTAATATTATTATTATTAATACTGTGGGAAAACTAAAGTTAAAATGAATTCAGTTTAAAAATTCAAATTATTTTTGAATAAATTTAATATTGAAACTTATAGCCTAAAAATTTACATATCCCGCATATTCCAAATATAAATTATTACATTTTGCATTTATGTATAATGCCTAAATGGTTCTTTCATGTATTTATTTATTGCTCTATCTGCGATACACGAATCGAACAGTAAATCAAGTTCTTGCCTTTCCATCATCCATACACGTACTTACGGCCTTGACTATTTAAACGACTTTCAATAAACTTGATTACATCATAAAAATGCAGTCAATCCATATTATGATAAGTAATCCGTCCGAGAAGTTGTTCAGTCAGGGGCTTTTCGCACAGTGTCTGTCATATATCTTCGCATCAATAACATAAATTAAAAACTCACTAAAGGGGCAACTCCCAGCGGCATCGCTTTGTGCAGCCTGCTGACACATGCAACACCCTGCGCCCCCCTCACCCATCGCTCGCCTATCGTCCAGCGCTTAACCGGCTGGGGCAGACTGTATGTCGTCTCCCACATGCGGAGGAGCTGCTGAGCAATTTGTTAGCCAACATATCAAAGAGTTTCCCTCACTTACTCTCACTCTCACTCTCTCTCTGTCTCTCTCTCTCTCTTTCTCTCTTTCACACTGTTCTTTATAATTTATTTGATGGCAACAAAGCGCGCCAAGGATTCGCACACACTAGAGGCACTGCATCATCAATGTCTGAGTTGTTGAGTAATTTGCTAAACATGCTGCCCAAGCCTCGCTCTCTCTCTCGCTCGCTCCAGTCCCTGCTATCGTTGTGGGGGCACTCGGACTGCCGATCGCAAGTTTTCGCAGATTTATGATGACGGTCGGCGTTTTTGTGTTTATCACTGGCATTGGCCATAAACATGTTTAAATGCAGTCGAATGCGTTTTTAAAGAGTGCATCCTAAATCAAAGATCTGTGGGCACCGACCCCAGGCTCTAACCAAGAAGCGAGCTCAAGCCCAGCCAACTGTCAATTTCCGGCGAAAATTGCGTGAGGCTTTGGTAGATAACTAAATTAACGCAAAGCCGAGTCTAATAGAGAAAAAGAGAAAGAGAGAGAGAGAGAGAGACTGTTAGTAAGGAGAGAGTGTGCAGAGGAAGTTGCTAGGGCGTCATAATTGCGGCGTATCGAGCTGCTGGCGGGGGCGTTGCAGATCGCGGCCAACAGGTGATAGCTGTGAGACAGACAGGCGACAAGCGGGCCAGGATATGCCTAACAGACCATTAACACCCGAACCGCAAAAACGTCAAAGAGAAAGATACAAATACATAGGGAGCGAGTGAGAGAGAGGGAGTGAGAGAGAGATGGAGAGCGTGCTACCTGTTGGGCAACTGCGCGGTAGGTCCTTGCTTGCATTTCTGTCGCCTGATTAGAGGCCATTACAAATCGTGAGTGTTATGCTTCTTCGAGCCGGAACACAGGTGGCAGTCGCTTGTTTGTTTTGTGTGTTTTGTGCGTCTTGTCTCTGCAAATAGACTTGTCAAACTGTGCCAATGATCGATTTGATACGCCAACTTAGTCAAATGCTAGCCAGGATGCGAGTGTCCTGCCAGTGCTGCCGTTGCCAATCGCTTTAGCAGCGCTTTTTAGCCTAAGCAAACACAAAACACACACACACACACTCGCACACACTCGCACACAGTTGCAGATACATTTAGAGCCGCAGAGTCAGATGCAGCTTCGGCAGCAACTTTTAGGCATCTTGGGCTAGGCAGCTGTGGCTGGCTTAGCTGCGCTGGGCGTCGCCCGAAAAGGTGTTGCCAAATTATGCTAATTAAATTATACACCTCGGCACCGGTCGATAGCGACTGCGCATCTTGAAGATACGAATTTTACAAATTATGTTGTTTGTCGGATGTGTTAATTGACCAAATCGCATTTGGTCGCAGATTATTGCGAATCGATTTTGAGCGCCCACTAAAGAGCACACTATATAGCCATGAATAAAATATTTAAATGGAAAAGTAGCTTATAATTGATTGGCTGAGCTGGTGAAAAATAAATTAATATTCGAATTGATTTAGCCAAGAAGTCAGACTGTTTTCAGGTTACCCTGTACGCCAAATCAATCAAATATATCTACAATACATTATCTATTTATGTATTAAAGTTAATGTTAAAAGTTGCCCTACTAAGAATTCTAAGTGAGTTCAATTATACCTCTATTTCTTTTCTTTTCTTTTATAATATTTTGCTGATATTTTCTAGGCTGGATACTTTTCTTTTATGTAGAGTGAGGCGCCCGAAGCGCAACTAAGTTGAGACTATTATCGCAGCTGTTAGTTAGCTGTTATCTATAGACGCGAATCCGATGGATAATTAGTTTTGTCGGAATTATTTTCTGCGGAGTGTAATTTTAGATATGTAATCGATCTTTGAACCGTTGAAGAAAACTATTGTATTGTATTATCCGCGAAGTGTCTGATCTGATATCTCTAGTCAAAACCAAAGTTGATAATATCAGTGAAGTAATTCTAATAAATGAATTAATGATCTTTCGGATATATAAGAGTTTGAGTATTCAAATTGGAGTATATCTGAATTATAGAATATTCTGAATTTGGGATTGAAATAAATAAAAACTTCCAAAACGAATCTATGCTCTTTTGAATTGATATTTAATTTTCTTTTCGCATCTCCAATTAATCTAATATATGCTTACATATTTCATACATATATATATGTATAGATTTCATATATCATATGTATATATATATTTCTTGAAATCGTAATTCAAATATAGTATTTTTATAATTTTATTTATATTAGTATATCAAAGCCATTTTGAATTTTCCTGCTCCACCGATTTGGCATAGCTTTCACCACTTGTGCCTTGTTACGTGAATCAATTGTTGACCTCATTAGATCAGAACAACCGTTTTAAATCAATCCATCAATCAATCAATTGCTTTACATGCTATAGCCGTGTACTTTTTGTTCAACTAGAAAACTAATCTGGTGTATTACATGAGATATCAATTGACAATGTTTTTCATAGATTTCTCTGCAATCTCTCGAGATCACGGCAAGATCAAAGTGGTCAATATAGAGCTGCAGCAATTACAGATTCTGAGAAATGTAACAACAATTAAATGCAAAAATGGCGCAACAAATCAAAATCGAATTAAATCAACTGAAGATAACATGCGGCTTAATTATTCACAGTCGAATCGAGGAGGAAGAAGCAGCAGCAGAGCTTCTGGAAAAGTCGTCGGCACGAGTCTTTATATTGTTTTGGGCTTAACGGCACAGCTCGGTGGCTTGATGCCTCATAATTGTGGCTGAAACATGCGGCAGCCGTTGATTATTAAAGTCCAAGCCGGACTTTGACATGTGCCGCCCGATGCGCATTGCACAGTGGGCACATATAATTGAAACTCACGCTGGCCAATTGCCACCTCGGAAAAGTCAACAGAAATGGAAATTGTGGCCAATCGATTTTCGGCAGACGTTTCCAGAAATACGTTTTTAATTAGAAGAAGCAGCAAGCAGCAGCAGAAGCAGAAGCAGAAGTAGAAGTAGACGTAGAAGAAGAAGAAGTTCAGTTGCTCCACATGGCAGCCATATAACCTCTCGATAATTATTTATTTTCCCATTTTCACATGGCACTTTCTGGCGATAATTTCACGTTCGGTGGCGGTGGCGGTGGCGGTGCCTCTCAATGCAGAACTAAAATGCATTACGAAAATCCATTTACTATGGAGAATAAATCAAAACGGGAAAAGCGACAGAGAGATACAGTTGCAAGGCGAGCAAAGGCTTTGGGCGTATTTATTTCTATTATTTATGTATAATTCTCTATCGGCATATGTATGTATGTATGTATGTGTCTGTAGCTGAGCACGGAGCTATTCTCTAGGTTGTGGCATCATCATCGTGAGCATCAAAGGATTGATTGCATTTCGTGATTATTTGGTTTATGGTTCTGTTTGGGGGTTTCTTTTTTTTTTTTTGGATGCACATGCTAATATTTCAATGTCAAATTAGTTGTAATCAAAATGTGATAAATATGTGAAACATGCGAGATATGTGGGGAATTTATGTGTTCGGCCATGCATAATTGAGCATGTTATCGAAATGATTCACTGAGATCCTCGATGGCTCATATGCATAATGTGATTACAAGACTTGAAAATGCTACCTTACCTTGAGTGTAGCTGGAAGCGAAGGGAATTAAATGTAGCCCATCTTAAAACTTATTTTGGTAATGATTTGTGTGTATATATAAATAGATAAATATGAGGAAATCATTGTAAGATTTGATTAAAAATATGATGTAAGTCAAATACCCGTAGTTTAATATATATTTTCCCCATGTTCAGTTGTATACGAAGGAATTATTACTACCACACTCAGTGAATTTGGAAACAAAGGAAATTTATTTTATAAATAAAAGTTTTCAAATCTGATTGAATATATTTTTACATATTTCTTACATCCCTAATTTTATATTCTTCGATTCAGTTCTGATCGACTTTGTTTTTTATTTTATTTTTTGTTGTTCTGTAGATAATTGAAACGAAATACTCGAGATGCTTTTGTGAAAGAATAAATGATCGAAGTTCTACTGTATCTAATGCAATGAAACCCTTTATATAACACTGTACGGATATTATCATAATATTAACTTGGCATCGACTACTGTGCTCTGCTATCGCTCTGCTCTTCTGTCCAACCTTCTGCAACGCTTCAGCCTTGGGCGTAACCTGGAAGCATCTCTATTAGAGCGCACTCGACAATCAATCTGAAGCAGATTGATTTGGTCTGGTGCCGGGCGGGAACCCTTTCATTAGCTATTACTATGTGCAGGCGTTATAATTATAATCATTGACATCACACCTCGCGCTCGCCTCGTCGGCAGGTGCTAAACGAATTTTATGGCTTGACGCCAGAGCGGGAGGAATCGAAACGTAAAGCAATTGGCGCAGAAAGGAGTTGCCACGCCCCCAGCTATTAGCTATCGGGGAGTGCTAATCAAGGATCAGCGATATCTATCATGGCCAGGAATTAGCAGGAACGCGTTAAACGTGGGCGCTACACACACTCAAGAAAGAACAAAACACAAAAAACAGACAGCGAGACAGAGAGAGAGAGAGAGCCAAAAAAAAAAAAAAAACAGCCCAAGGGCAATTAATGTTGATCATAATTTTTTCAAAGAATCCGCCACATTTCAGCGCGTGAATCTTTAGGGCAGAGCTCAAATGTTTCTTTATTTACGATCAGGCAGAAGAGCGCAGAGTCCATAGAGTAAGAGAGAGTTGAGAGTCGTTGCGGACTGTTAGAATTCACACTTCAACGCCATCGCCACCGCCACCGCCACCGCCGCCGGCGTTGGCAAACGGCGTGTGTGTCCTGCCAGCCTCGACTTCTCGACTTCGCCGGCTTTGTCGACTTGCCGACAAAGCGCCGCAGTCGGGCAGCGCACAACAGCAAGAAGAAGAGCATAAAAAACCACAGATCATGCACATAATGGGCATCCTTTGTTGTGCCTCGCTGAAAGTCGGGCGCTCACATCCTTTGGCCGCCGTTATCCTTTGCCGCGTCATGCGCGTGCCCGCCCAGATCGACTGGATTGGCCACTTCGAGCTGCGAGCTGGTCAATATCGGCCCTTTTTGGCCAACTGTCCGGCCTGTGGGCGTATTCGGCTCACACGTTATTAATTCGTTTTTAAGCGCTGCTCCGTGGAGGAGTGATATATTTGTACATATTACTCTTCTCACCTCGATCGACGATCGCGGCTCCCAGCTGACCGGTAACTGTCTCGCGCAGAAGCCGCCCCAATTAATCATCTTTCTCTGGGATTTCATCTGGGAGACCGACTGAGCCAGCGGTAGAGGCAACGGCGGCGGCGGCGGCTTTAACGCGCCGCCCTTTTGTGGTAACATTTGCTGTGTAAACAGTTGCGGTTGAGTTTTAATTTAGTTTTCTTGTTTTTGGGCCCTAACAGCTGTTGCTTGAATCCGGCCTAAAGGGGCTTTCGTTTAAGCTGACATATGAGCGTTAGTGGTAATTTTTCAGTGGAGTTTATTGGAAACATTTTGGGTATCATTAGTGTTGCATTTAGGGCACATCTATATGCTTTTAATGAGCCATTTTATATACTGAGCATCGTGAATAGCATATGACGACTGGCTCTTTGTAGTGCCCCAGCGTTTCCCTTATGTTCCAGCAAACGCTTATCGCGTATAATATTATCATTATTGTATATCTAAGAGGCGACTGTATAAGTTTTGAGATCTCTTTGGAATAGCTACTGGAATTTTAAAGAATCTCTATTTAGGACGTAATTTTACAATTCATTTAAACATTAAAATGTATTTAGGACTTAAACAAAAATTTTTGTGACTTTGAATTTAGTTTTAAATTTATGTTTTTTTTATTTATTTCATTATTTAATTTATCTTGCATTCAGTTGTAGTAAAAATATTGGCATAGATCTTTCGTTTTGTTGCCCTAATGTAGAGTTTAATAAATACAAATTATTTATCTTAAACATTTACTATTGCACATTAGTGGTACGAATTCAATATATAAATAGTGTTATTATTTATATTATTTACTAAATCTGCTTCTTTTCGAAAAGAGTATATGTATGCATATATATAATTTTGTTTTTGTTTTGCTCATATATCCTATGTAAATTATTTGTAAAACTATAAATTATTTGATTAAATATTATACCAAGCTATCCCTATTAGAATTTCAGTTATTCACATTAAATAAAAAAAAAAACTTTTTGAGCGGAATCCAATTACTATGCCCTACAGCTGCTTCACTTTAAAGTATGCCGAGACGAACAAAAAATTAAATTCCAGAGTTTTCTGCGAGCCATCACTCAAGTTAATTCCTCTCTTTCTCCTTTTCTATTGCCGCATGCTTCGCTTGCAAATGAATTCCCAACTTGAACTAGATACTCGGCAGCTAGTCAAATTTTTCAGCCTGGTCTTCCTCCTCCCCGCCTCCCCTCCTCCCCCAGAAGGGCAACCGCAAAAACACACACACACACAAAAATGCCAGAAAAAATGTATATATGTATATATTTATATAAGTAGAACGTTCGCAAAATATGTAACATGGTAGAGCTGAGGTATTCGCTTCGATTTATTTATTTCGACAAATAATGTGAATTGAAAAGCGCGCACATGGGCCACAATCAATTCGATGAAGGGGCATAGGTGGGGGCAAGGTGGGGCAGCGCAATGAAAGTGTAAATATTAATAAGCGGCTGCCGACAAAGGCCGCAGACTTGAAGCTCCACACAAAAGAGCGACCGCACACTTGCCATTCGAAAGTTCAATAGCGAGATACAGATACAGATACAGATACAGATACAGATAGCGATATGATTGCAGATACAGATACATCAATGCCGCAGCCACAGAAACGAACAGTAGCTGTTTGGGTTGTCATAAGTTTTGAGCGATTGCCCCGCAGCGAAGCCACACACACAGCGTGGCGGCCGCCCGAACAATAGCACCACAATTATTGCCAAATGGCACACAGAGAGAGAACGGAAGAGAGAGAGAGAGAGGGCGAGAGGGCGACAGGGAGATGGAGAGACGTGCACCCACATCCAGGCGAATGTGTCTTACAAACATACAAACACGTACGCCAGCAGAATTAACCACTTCTGAGCTCGAACAGTGGCAGCAGCAACAACTTGGACAACAACTACAATTTATAGTTGTTGCTGTTGTCGTGTGTGCTAGCCAAGGCCAACTGCGCTTTTTGGATAGCCGACAAACAGTGCGGCCGCATAATTTCCATGTGCGCACACGCGGCGTATGCGCAACATGGACAAAGTTCTTTGATTTCGGCCGCCTCTCGACTGTGCCACAAATTAACCGAAAGTCATGCACTAGGAAATTAACTAGACTCTTTTTTGCTCGTGCGAAAATAGTTTGGCCAGCTTCCCATCCGCCTCGCACTGCGCTCTATTCGGGACCGTCTTCTTCTCATGAATATTCGTTTCATTTGGTTAGGCCACACTTAATTAACAGAGCAGCAACTTCTTCTGGCAATTGCTTTCCAACCAAGTTTTGGAATAGTCGAGAAGCAGCTGGTGCTCGCATTGAGAGCAGATTGTATATTGTTTATAAGAGATTGTGTATTACTTACAATATGCTGAAAGGCACAGATGATGTGGACGTCAGAAGAGAGTTTTCCTTGAATTCAACCTATCTGTTTCAGAGGAAAACCCATTAGTTACTTATCAGCATTTGCATCAATAATTTCTAGTGTTTTCCTCTCTTCCATATATCCTTTAAAAACAAAGTGTCAGTTGAGGCACGTCATTGCATAGCACGAGGACTCGATGAAGGCGTTTATTTAGCTCAATGCGATCGAATACACAAGGATGCAAACTATTCAGAGACAGTACCCACGTCACAGACCGGGCACATAGAACAGCAAAGGACACACAGAGCTGGTTATTGACATTGGCGCTGTGAAATGTATGCTTGAGTTTGTTTTGCTATCATTTCTGCGGCTGCCAATGCATAATGTTCACCCATTTCCGTGGTGAAGCGCTCCAAAAGCAAAAAATGAAAGCCTCTAATCGAACACAGTTCTGGTTGTTTCTGCTTTAAGATTTCTACTTTCCTTTCATTGACGGTGACTATTAAAAACATTACATGTACATATATTCAAGATATAACTGTACTATTTATAGCCAGCTACTTATATACTTTACTAAGATATACTATGATTTCATATTCCAATAGTTTCCTTAAAGTAACTTTATTTAGGATGTATATAATGTTTAATGATACTTTCCATTACGCTTGTTAATTTTACTTACGTCATTCACAGTGAGCTGCGATGCGAACAGGAAACATAAAACGCCAACAAAAGTCCAACAATAAACAGTTAAATAACTGCCTGGGAATGCTTTGAAATGATAAAAGCAATAAGCAAAAATAAGAAGAAGAAAAATCAACTAGACATGCCGCCAAATTCGCATAACTTCAAATCAAGCTAAAATACGTAGCATATAAATAACTATAATGGAGTCTAAGATCCACTTAGATCCACTTAGAAGTCAGCTCTCTAAGCCAGGGATCAAACGGGGCGGCGCTTCGACCAATTGCAGCCATGCTATGCGCACCCATTGGTTCTCTTTGCCGCAGCTGCTCAAACGAACGCACACAGACGCACACATGCATGCGTTGAGAGCGAGAGCAGAGAGCAGCTGGTTGAGTGAGTGCTGCACTGCTCACACACACGACGGCTAACGATCACTGCACAAAGAGAGCGCTTCGTAGCTGTGTCTGTCTCGCTCTCTCGCCAGCCACCCTCGATGCGTGGGTTATGCTGTTTGTTGTTTTTGTTCTTGGTGGCAAACAAAAAAAACTTGTTTTTGTTTGTTGGTGTTCTGCATGTACGACGCAGCGCAGCCGTTGCCGTCGCCGTCGCCGTCGCGTCGTCTGAGAATCTCACAAATTCGTTTTAGTCTCGGCTGCTGACCGTTTCAAAATCAGTTTCGAGCTGTCAAGCAAACGAGCAGCATCAACAAACATCAACGTGCGCATGCGCCTTAGCCAAACAAACTGAAAAGAAAACTCACAATTGAAAAGAAAATAGTAGAAGAAATAACTGAATTAGAAAAATAAGATTCTTGTGCTGTTAATAGTGTTGGTGAACGTGCACACATATCAAGAAATCGCAGTATTAAAACGGATTAAAACAACACAGACATGGCGGTATCGGCACTTAATATGACACCCTACTATGCTGGATATCCCTTTCAAGGTAAGCATGCGACAGCGATCATCATCATCATCAGCAGCAATAGAAACAGCGTCAGCATCTAAGCATCAACGCTCTATTACCAATTACCACAATTACGGCTACAAAACGTCGTAGAAAATAGTGCCCGATCACCGTGATCATCATCATGATCAAATGGGGCAGCGCTTTCGCCGGCTACAAACGAGAGATCATTACCCGCTCGTCCCCTTGTCCGTTTGTCCGCTTGTCCGCTTGTCCGCCTGTCCGTTCGTCTGCTCGTCTGCTGGTCCGCTCGTACAACAATCATGATCAGCTTTTTGACTTATTGATTGTGATCACAACTTGCAGCCAGCCACAACCTTTTTCCAACCAACCAGCCAAGTCGGCCAGTCAGCCGGGGACGACGACTCACTGACCAGACTTTGCAGACTTTTTGGCGCGTTCTCCTCGTCTTTTCAACGGTCTGGAGTCGGCTCCACTGCTTTGATCTTGGCTCAGCGTCTGATGTTTGGGTCTCTCGTGTAGCACGTAGCAGCAACGTCAGCGCCCCAAAACAACAACAACAACAACAATAGCAACAGCAACTGAGCTGGCATCTTTGAGCTTTTTGGGGCTGGCCTTTTATACTCTTGCACCGCACTGATATTACCTGGCACAGCTGGACGCTTGTCCGTCTCTCCGTCTCTCCGTCTGTCCGTCCGTCTGGCTTATGGATTATTAGTTTGATTTGATTGCATGGGCTGCACAGCTGCACAGTGATCGGCATTTTCCATGCCTACTGCTCAGCTCAGTTCTTTCTTATTTTTTTGCTTTTGCTTTTTTCTTTTGGCCCACGCAAATTGGCAATTTGCGCTTTGTTATGTTTACATGCGAATTGGCAAACGAAAAGACAAATGGCCAACGAATAGCCTCAGCCCTAGACAATAGATCGTGCGAACTGATCCTTCTGGCCAACAATGCTAACTGCATAATTGGATTACTTATTGCCGCTCAATCGAGTAGCGAAGAAAAGTTAATTGAAGATCACTTGAGGATCGCCCTAAGATCGCTTAAGAGCAAGTTCGAATGGCCACACGCAGCACAGAATTTAGAAGACAAAAACATGTACATCTTATTTTGAGGATAATTTTAAGTCTTTTTGTTCTCGAAGATCAGCTTACCTAATCTCGTCATTTCCATTTCTGTTGCTCTTCCTCAGGACAGGGACGCGTCAACCAGCTTGGCGGCGTCTTCATCAACGGTCGTCCCTTGCCCAATCACATTCGCCGCCAAATCGTGGAAATGGCCGCCGCTGGGGTTCGTCCTTGCGTCATCTCCAGGCAGCTGCGCGTTTCTCATGGCTGCGTGTCGAAGATCCTCAATCGCTTCCAGGAGACGGGCTCCATTCGGCCGGGCGTCATTGGCGGAAGCAAGCCCCGCGTTGCCACGCCCGACATCGAGGCAAGGATTGAGGAGATCAAGCAGTCACAGCCAGGCATCTTCAGCTGGGAAATCCGCGCCAAGCTCATCGAGGCTGGCGTCTGCGACAAGCAGAATGCACCCTCAGTCAGCTCGATCTCACGCCTGTTGCGCACCACCTCGGGCTCCGGCTCTGGCAACGGCACTGGCTCCCACAGCATCGATGGAATCCTGGGCGGCGGCGGCGCCTGCTCCGCTGGCAGCGAAGATGAGAGCGAGGACGACACCGAGCCCAGCGTGCAGCTGAAGCGCAAACAGCGCCGCTCCCGCACCACCTTCTCCAATGACCAAATCGATGCCCTGGAGCGCATCTTCGCGCGCACCCAGTACCCCGACGTGTACACCCGCGAGGAGCTGGCCCAGAGCACTGGCCTCACCGAGGCTCGTGTCCAGGTCTGGTTCTCCAACCGTCGTGCGCGCCTGCGCAAGCAGCTCAACACCCAGCAGGTGCCCAGCTTCGGCGCCAACTCCACAGCCCCCTCGTATGGCTCCAGTGCTGCTGCCGCCACCAACATGGGCATGGGCCTGTACAGCACACAGTCGTGGCCCGCCAGTGGAGCTAGCTATGAGGTGAATGCCGGCTACAGCGGCTCGGTGGCTTCCATGTCGCCCGCCAGCAGCAGCAGCAGCTCCGCTGCCCACAGCCCGGTCCAGACTCAGTCCCTGCCCCAAGCTCAAGTCAGCAGTGGCAACAGCTTCATGAACTCCGCCTACAGCATGAGCACAGCCACCGCGGGCTACTCAGCCACGGCTGGCACCTCCACTTATTCCATGCCCTCAACGGCCGCCAGCTCGGCGGAGCAGCTGCGCTCTCAGTTCGCCTCAGCCGCTGCGTCTGGCTCGCATCATCCTTCGACATGGGACAGCTACAACTTTGCCGGCTCCTTCTTCCCCAGCGCGAATGCGAATCCCATGAGCGGCTACCACCAGGCGGTCGCCCCCGAGCCCAAGACCTCCATGATGACAGCTGGAGCCGCCTATCCCTATTTTGGATTTTAATGGACTCTTCCTCAACTCCAGAACTTGCTCCAGTTTCCCAGCTATAGGCTTCGCTGCTCTCCTAGCTGGTTCTATTCTCTAATCAGTGCCTGTTTTTTTTTATGCAGATCCTTGACTATTTAAAGAGTTTTAGTTAAGAGCTTAAGACTGTTTATACTAAGTTTAAACCTAGTTTTAAGATTTGTAACAATTACTTAGGTAACTCTTAAATTAAGTGCGAAATCAAAATAAATATAAATATACGAACATTAATATATACATTATGGATTCACCGCGATGTATGAATGAATTTTTAAGACTGAATGGTTAAGTTGGCCCTTTGAAGAAGTAATTTTACAGTCATTCTTCTTTTCTTAAAACTGCTTAGAACTTTAATCGCTTCTACTCATTGTATTCAAGATACACAAAATAACCGAAGTAAAATGATCGATAATTATCGATGATGAGAACATCAAATAAATTATCGAAACAATTGATAAACTCATACTAGCGTACTCTTACAGCATGCATCATACAACATTCTTGGTCTAATAGAACGTTCCTACAGATCGCCAGACGAGTATGGCTAAATCGATTCAGGACGTTATCTCAACTCAGGAATTTATATGGGGACTGCCGCCTTTTTAGTGTTACATACATTTTCATATAACCAATATACCGTAATGGGTTAATATAAATATGTAAAGATGTCACACCCTTTGTTGAAATGCGATAAATATTCAATAACTAGTGTGTACTTGATAGCCTCAACTAAATCATTATAGCTATAAAACATAACAATTGCTTTATTCATTTAAAAAATAATTCCCTTTTTAAATTCATTTTAGTATTGCTAGAATAGACCTAGAATAATAATTTTACAAAAATGTCTTTTAAAACTTATAAAGTTTCTTAAAACGAGTTACAATTTTGGATTTGATCTTGGTTTTAAAGCATACCTACAAACTGTCTTTTATATCACATTTGAAATTTTACATACATCTCATAAACGTTTTTTCAAACTTACAATTTCCTTTTAAGTCCTATATCTATAACTGTTTTAAATACTATCTTAAGCTACTTTATGTTGCGTCCATGGGTTATCTTGGTGATCTCATTTGAGAGACTTTAGAACTCTAAGCGCCGGTTCTGTTGCAAGGAAAACTACAAAAGATTCATACTCCATTAAACTAAGGACATTGCAAATGTCACACAGGAAAAAGACTGAAAGAGAAGCGTGGACCACACAGAAATGTGGACATGTCCATGCAGCCACAACAGGTTCAAGCCCAGCCCAGCTAATCCCTCAAAATCGTACAGAAATTGTCCCTTAAATTGACAGGATAACAATAGTTCAGCTAGCGTCGATTCAAGCCTGAACTAGAGCTCTTTCTGTGGGTTCCCATTGCTCGGCTGTGGACAAGGGGACGGCAGGACGAGGACCGTATGAGTTGACAATTTAACAATTAGAGACAACACATTCAGCGACTCGATAATACGAAAATAATTTACAAAATTCCTTCGATTGTCTAAAGAGAGCCGACGTCTAGCGACAAAATAGAGCAATTGACAATGGGAGATGAGCAAAATATGAGAGACCACCAACGTCAGTGCGGGCTCCTTTCAAGATGCCGCCTTGTGGGCTAGTCAAAGATGAGAGGGCCAGGCCGAAGACCTGCCGAAACGGGAGTGGACAAAGCCATTGACAAAATGCTGGATAGTGCTGGGATGGTGGAATGGAGGGATGGAGAGAGGGGGTGTAGACCGGCTCAAATGTTGTAACTAGTTGTAGTAGGTCCTGATTGTCCTAGTTACGACTTGCTTGGGTGGCTTAGGTAGCTCTACCGCTGCAAGGGTCCTCAATTATGTGTGCACAGCAGGCGTCGCACTTACCACCTAGAATGAATACATATACATATCTCCCAGGGAAGATGCCTGCCGGGCTGCCAGCGTGCCTGCCTGAGCATCAGCGAACGTCTAAATGAAAACATCAATTAGCTCATATCGCTCGGGTCTAACTGCCCGGCTAGTGGTGTGGCAGGTCCTGCGCACACCAAGACGACGACAGGTTAGCTCCGTCTCCCTCGCTTTACAAGGGTGATAATGTGTGTCAACTGTGACAATCATAATGGATCGCTTCCTAGGGTTTTCCTATGCCGCTCTCTGCTCTCTGCGAGTGCCACTTTGTCGTACAGTAGCCGAGCGGCTTCTTCTTTGGCTTCTCTCTTCTGGCAGGGCCACCAACTTGGATATTTTTATACAAATTTAATTTGTGTGGCAAGTCGAGTGCAGGAGCTGACAACAACTCCGAGCCTCTTCCTTTCTGTGGCTCTTTGAACAGAACTGTTGAAAGCCACTCCCGGCCTTTGAGCGCGTCTGATTTATGCGTTTTTGATAGCTGAGCGCAAGATCGAATGCCAGCTCAGACGACCCGGTAGCATGCGAAATTTATCTTTTTCTCTCCTTTCTTTCTTTTTTATTTGAACCCACTTCCTGTGTGGCCCAAACGGTATGCTGAATAGCAAGCGCTCGGCGTGTCCGGTAGCTGGCGGCAAAGTGTAGACGCTCTGTCTCCCATTGCCGCACTTTGATTGATGATCGGCATCAAAGGCGTCCATAATGCGAATTGTGATCGAATTGAAATGGTAGCGACGGCGAGAACCGCAATGTGGGAACTTTTGGTGCAATTGAACTTTGGCAGAAGGAATGACAAGTAATTCAGTTAGTTACAGGAGAATAACTTTAAAGTGGAATAGACCCATACATATATATATGAATGCATTACATTTATTTTTATTGCGACCGTTTGTGGTTGAATGAGCTTATTTTGATGGGGAATAAAATTCGTCAAGAATTCTGAAGTCTATCTACTCATTCGGCCTCTATATGTATAGGTCACTATACAAGATAAAACCCAATATTATAATATTACATGATCCACGTAACGGTTTATAATTCGTCTAAACATCCCTGATGTGACTTCATTGAATTGTATACAAGGACATGCCATCAATTAATTATAGTAATTAAAGTAATCGTCTCTTAATCAGGGTAGATAGAAGGCAACCTATACTGTTAATAAGTATTATCATATTAATTTATATTTGACTGCGTGTGTTGTTATTTATTTAATAGAGATTAGAATTGAAAGTAACTCAGAAATCAAGAAGTGGCAACTGCAGTATAATTATGTTCGGAGCATATGGATATCCACAGCGTAGTCAATTTTGCCTATCTAGCCAAGTCTACGAACTATAGTGCAGTCAAGTTTTATATGACTTAAGTCTTGCCAAAAGTAAAACAGCTGAACTATATCAGCTATCAATTAGTTAGTTTCGAGCTTCATTCTCCACGTAATATATATATTCTTAATAAATACATATAACATCTCGCGCTAAATCCCACAAGTGCCGATCCGAATCCTTTACACTCTCTAGTTGTTTGGCACCTGTGCCACAATTTCGCGCCCGAATCGCATGTGTCCAATGCGAATTGCAACCGTTAATTGCCAAACTGGAAGCCGAGCGCCACTTAATAAACATGTATGGGCCATATGACAGGCACAGACAATTTACAAGTGCTCATGATGAACTGATGAAATTTTCCGCTAATTTTTCACGTACTCAGCCGCTCGAATCAACCACACGCCAAAAACAAAAACATATACATACATAAATTTATCATATATTCATTATAAATTATTTACGTTTATTAACCAAAGAGAAAAGCAACAACAACAACAACAACAGCAATTCAGGAGCGATTCACGATAAAAGATATTAGTTCATGGTTTTTTTTTTTTTGTATTTTTGGGAGCGTTGATAAAGCATCAAAACCAATCTGATAAGGAACGCTTTAAATTCCGTTACGTAACGCAAATTTAGAGCGTTACAATTTGCGTGACAGAGATGGCAACTGAAACCTGGTTCACACCATGCTCGCATGACTGACTGTTCTCATTTTCGGTTTTCGGTTTTCGGGGTTGTCTCTGTTTGCTGTTCTTCCTCTTCCTCTGGCTCTGACTCTGCCTCTTCCTCTTTGCCAAAGGCAATTTGTGCGTGAATTTTGATCGATTCGCGTTGAAAATTTGATAAAGGCAATGTTTGAGTTTGCCATGTGAGTTTTTATATGTATGCATAGATGTATGTATATATTTCGCGAAGTGCCGAGAGGAATCTGTGCCTTGATGTGAAACATTATGCAGAACCTTTTGCAACAGGTGGATTAAGCATAAAGAAATGTCTAGATAAAGGAGATAAAGGATAAACTTTGTTAAAGTTACCGTTAAAGCTACATCATTTACATATACTATATATGTATATACTCGCTGATATTCAATAATGTTTTAATCGATTGCATTGAAGAGTGCGTAGTAATCGATAAAAAACTTCCCTAAAACTTTAAGTCCCTAGTAGATTGCTCGATCATATAGTTTATATACAATGTCAGAGAGGATGGATAGATGCTTAAATTGCTATGTAACCCTATGCATAGAGAGAGTTGAGAATATTAATGAATATATTAATATATATTATACTAACCACAACTTTATATATATGTATATTTCCTTTATTTATAATAATTTATAATTTAATATTTCTTTTCCCAATTTGTGTTTAGTTAAGTCAGCTTCTAGCTCTAAGAAGTTTTACCGTCGCAATATAGATATCATAATTTTGAGGACTCTGTCCGCAATGTCTTCATAACTGCATCGCTGGACAGAATTGGGCTTAACGAGTGGTTGAGTGGTGCGTCGCCCGCGGCAATCGGTGCATCGGTGCCCCAACTGGTCGACGCTGTGGCAGGCGATGACGTAGCTGCAACTTGCAGCCGAATACTTGCAACATTACAATTCAATAAGCGAACCCTAAGCCAAGAGTCGACTCTACAAAGCTGCAGCTGGCTCGACTAGAAAGCGGCAGCCAGCATGTCTGCCACAGCCACGGCAGATTGCCGTTGTTGTTGCTGTTGTTGTCGACATTGTTGCTGATGTTGCTGTTGTGGCCAATTGCAGAAATCATCAAAGTGGCAACATGTAATTTGCTCACCGATGGTGGCACAGCCGTCGGCGAGTGGCTTTGAGCTGCTATCGAGGATCGTTGATCAATGATCAGAGTGATCAGAGTGATCGAAGTGATCGAAGTGATCAGCGATCGGGGCTCGGCAGTTTAAGCGAGCGTAAAATCTGCCTGAGTAGAAGGGTTTCAGAAGAATGCGATTGCATTATTCTTTTATTGCAGCAATGATCGTACTTTGATTATTTATCAAAGCCTGTTTTTTTTTTTGGTAGATCATTGGACGCGATCGGTTGATGCAATTGCTTGATCAGGTTGCACAAATTGATTGTTATTTTGCAAAATGCGCACACGTATCTAGCCGTGCAATATGCGATTATTCAGCAGCGACAGAGATAGAGAGAGAGAGAGAGAGAGAGAGAGCGATCACTGAGTGGGACAGATGACGATGCCCCCGAGGATCCGCCAGTGGGACACACCGTAGACTGGATGGCTGCTCGAGTGGACGAGTGGACGAGGGGTAACTGCTCTGCGGATTGGCATAGCGCGCGAAGATTCTTTGATCATTTTACGCTCATTTGCTGGCACACAGACAAGCGCACACCGCAGTCGCCGTGGCACTGACACTCGCTGATCTTTAGCATATTTTACGCTCAACTTGTGATCAAACCGTAACTTTGGTGTCGTACCTGCTCCACGTTCATATTGTATTTTCTGTTGCAGCTCGACTCGCAGCTCGAAACTCGGCTCCGACTATGACTCATGGCCCATTCGGTTGTACCATCCATCAGGGTAACTAGCCGCTATGATATATTTGCATATGGCTTGGGAAAGTCTCCGTTGCTGTTGTTGTTGCTGTTGCTGTTGCTGTTGCTGTTGTTGGTCGAGCTGCTGCTCTCTGCTTTTGCCATTTTCTGTACATTATGATTTTTTCTTTGGCTTATATTTTATTATTTTTATTTTTATTGTTATTGTTGCCAGTTAAATTTGTGTGATTTTCTTTTCACTCGCTGCCCGGCGCAGCTTTTGTGGCAGCGCTTTGATCTTTTGCCGCCCCAGCCATCTGACATTGTAATTGTAAGCATTGTAGTACACCCAGCACCGGTCACCTAATGCCGAATACCGAGCACCCGCTTGGAGTGGGGCTGGGGAGCGGAGCCGAGTGGAGGTGAGTGGAGCATCTCCGCTTAAAGTTTTCTTTTGCCTTTTGATTGGAGCAGACGGCGCAAATGCGCGTTTCTTATTATGTCAATTGTTTGTAATTTCTATCATTTCAAAAAGAAGGCTTATAAGCCTGCATTGTTGTTGCTGGGCCATACAAAACTTATTTTTAACAGCGCTTGCGAAAATTATTTTTTATTTGTCCCCAAGTCTGGCCAATATTCCGCAAATAACTTTTGAAGACTTTATATTTAGCACCAGCTAATATTCCCATTATAACTTTGATTGCGTTTATAGTTAACTCAATTGAGATCACATTTTAATGTGACACAATTTATTATATTTATTATTGGCATTTTAGATATTCTTAAGCAGTCGAATATTATTTATAATAGAATCTTTGTCTAAAATCGAAAATGAAATATTTTTATATATTATAATGCATTATAATATTACCATGTGCAAAATGGCATTCATCATTTGCAATTTCTCATTGATTGCGCGCCTCTCCCTCGCCATTCACTCGGTTGACAGTGGGAAAAACGCTGTGAACATTGGGAGAAACGAGTTTCCACGCCGCGCGGCCCATTCACGCACAGCTCTAGTGCAAACAGGCCAATCATTTGAATGAATTATGCCGCGTTTCCCATAGGGAAGCGGAAGGATGCAGCGAGGGGCAACCGGCCAATTGCTGAAACTGAAATCTGGGCGAGCGTCTGGCCAGCATCAATTGCCAAGCCAGGAGCGAGCAGGACCACCACCACCACCAACAAGAACTGCAACCATGAGGGCTGGGCTGAGCTCTGCTGTGGATATAGTCAATGTCGATGTCGATGTCTACGTTGATAGGCGCGAAAATTAGCGTGAAGCGTGCAGAAATCGTGGCTGCAAAAAGGTCCACAGTGCGAGGACTGCTCAGGGACGGGGCTGCAATACAGCCCCGTGTGCTCGGCTGCGTTGCTCTCTTCCATTATTTTTCAACATATCCAAAATGAAACATTTTTGACACTTTTTTTTTTGACTTGCTGCAGCTGCCGCTGACCCCAGTAGAGGCTGCCCCGGGTGGGTAGGGGGAGGGGTCTGAGGCAGCGTTTGCAGCTTGCTTAGCGCGAAGATGGATTATTTTTACGCTTATTTTGATCTGCTCGGTGGATGTTTGCTTTGGGCACTTATAAACGCTTGGTGTGACCGAGGCTGCAGAGGGTTGCAATTCCGGCAGCCATCATGAATTGCCAGACTTTCAAGCTAACCTATATATGCTATATATGTATTTGTGTACATATGTGTGGCAGCCATTGCGACGTTGATGAGACATATCAAATGAGATTTATTCAATGAAATTAAATGTTATAATTGCAAAATTCAATTCTGACATTTCCGAATCGAACACAATAAATGAGTGTGGACTCGAGAGTTTAGCTTATTCCAATCAAAGTGCAGAGTTTTGATGCCTTAGCCAACTGAAAACCAGTTGACAATAGTTGCTCAGAAGCCGATTGCAAAGTTAATCCATAAATTGTCCGAAACTCAGAAGGCAACCAAAATATTATTTCCAGCCAACGACAACAGCTAGAAATTCGGCTGAAATCAATATCCGATTATATAGATCAACCAGATCAGAGACGGGCCAGCAAACGGCTTGTTGTCAAACCTTGTCTTGGCTGAGTGAGCCGCAGGCGAAGCTTAGCTGTCGGTGGGCGTGGCTGCATTTTGATTCAAATCAAACAGCAAAGCAGATTACAATTTATTTATTTGCACTGGCCGAGAGGACGACGCGCTCGTGAGTTGCGCGTGCTGTGGATTATCCTACCGTGCACTTGTTACTGGTTCCGTTACCGAGCAGGTACTCAAAGGTGCGACAGGAGCTGGCCGGGTCCTTGTGCCAAGCATACATTTAAAAACGCTCAAGTTCAAGAGCAGCAGCAGCAAGAGTGCAAGATGAACTCATCAGGAGCTGCTGGCCGGGAGAGAGTGCAGAGCAGACGTTGATCCGATTGCGAGCTCGTCTTTGTGTTATAAACCGATTCAATTTGGCTTACAGAGTGAAGCCGCTGCTAAGTCGAGTAAACGCCTACATGGCCCAAAAGTCATGTCATGTTGTGCCAGATCCAGAAAGGGACACTGACACAATTTCTGGCACCTTTTTGTGCCCGGCAACAACCTGCTCGCCTCAGCTCTTTCGGCTCGTCAGCTCGACTCTGATCCTGTGATCCCTGCACGCACAAAGCGCTGAGCACGCTACAGTTTTGGCAATATTTATTGGATTTACAGCTTACCCGAGCCCAAAATCCAACTCGACTCCCAATGCCCGGCCAGCCGGGTACGCAATCTTAGATACGTATCTCAGCAGACAGCCAGCGTGTCCTGCCCAGTGTCCTGCCAACCGGGCATCCTGTCGCCTTCGCAGGCGCAGCGAATCTCTGCTTGGTCATGGTGCATTGGATTTAGTCTCGATCTCTTAACAACTGCGCACTAGTATTTGCCTCAATGTGCTATTATCTATTATTATCAGCTTCATATTGCATTACCCGGAAGAGCTGTGCGAAAATACTGTGGCGAATCGAAACGACTTGATTCCTTGCTCAAGGATCAGCAATCCGATTAGAATGGATAGCTAAAGCAAGTTGCTAACTAACTTATTTACTATCATCAAGCAGATATATAATTATGGAGTGCATGAAAACCACTTTATCATGGTTCAGCACAAAGTTTTGCCTAGATTATTGGTCGGCATATATAGAAAATAATCCTTTTGAAAATAATACAATTAACAGTAAGTTTAGTTACTACAATTCAATGTAGTTGAAGTTGAATAAAAATATAAAAGAACAGAGAGAGCGTGAGGGTAAGAGAGAGAGGGAGAAGAGGGGAGAGCAAGTCATTTGCAAGATCAAGATCAAGATCACTCGCATTCGATCGTGGATCAGTGATCTGCAATGCAAGCAGCTGAAAGTTGTAGTATATTGCCGTTAGACTTTGCTTTGTTGTGGAGCCGACAAATGAGCCCGATACTCGCCCATTTTATGATATTCATATCAGCGGGCAATCGACATGATCAACATCGACAGACAGCAGAGCACAGAAAACGAACCACAGCAGAAAATGGCCCTAGGAGATCATCGACGAACAACTATGGCCTATGAATCACTTACATCAACGAGCCAGCCAGGCGATCAAAAGCTAGCCATATCCGCCAACCTACTTGTGCACTTGAAGAAAAAATAGACTAGGAAATTAAAAAGGAAAGTATGCTGCATTTAAGGATATTTTCATAAGCCTAAGCTAGTTCGACTTCTAGTAAGAAATTTGTGAGACTTTTAGTTCAAAATTCTTCAATGTATAACTGCATCTCAATAGGCGTTTCTCTGAGTGTACCCTAGCACAGCCGAACTCTTTCGGCTTTTGCATCTGATGCAGTTTTGCCACCTCGGGCTGCATCAGGCTACCAGAGCTACCCATGCACAAATTGGGGCGTTGAGCTGTCTGTCCGCAGCTCGTGCGACTGTGAGCTATGCAGATGTCGGATTAGCGGCGTTGATACCCGCTCCAAATAGAAGCTAACCAACTCACTCCCATCCACTGGCCCTAACTGAATTTAAGGGCCTTAAAGCCGAAAGTTCCTATCGATTTTATGTCCTGCCCAAAAATAAACAGAGAATGTTCTGCTGCCATTTGGGAAGAGGAAAAGTGAAAAGTGAAAAGCGAAAAAGCGAGAATGTAGCAAAATTGAGCTCGAAATGCCAATTGCATTTTCAACTTTGTCCTGCAAAAGTAAAACCCACACACATATCCCACAAATACACAGACGTATGCACATAGACATCTACAGATACAATTTTTATTGTTGTGGGCTGCGTGCTGTGGGCATGGAACACGGCTCCGAAATGTAGACGTCAGAGCTTCTAATTGATGATATATGGCGCTTGCTTTTGCAGCTTTCCATTACCCGCTTAGTGAAAGCACGCTGTCCTGCACAAGGATACAAGGATATCAGCATTGTACCAGTGTGTAGGCAGCATGCTTCCCATCTCTGAAGCTGAACCTGAGGCTGTGGTTGTGGCTGTGGCTGTGGCTGTGGCTGTGGCTGTGGCTGGGACTGGGGTGGGGTGCCACGATGTCAGCTTGTAATTTGTGACATGCACTTGCGCCGAGTAAAGTTCACCAAAAGTTAATAAGTACAAATCAGATTGCTTTGCGATTCGCAACAGCATAAAATGTAAACTCGTGTCTATCGTTCGACATGTTTCAAGAGCTTGACATTCAGCTATACATCAAAATTTAAGTACAGCGACCTATAGAGGGGAAAGCCACGTTAGTTGTTCTACTGTAGTAAATATGTATATTATTCTATGAGATGTACAGACTTGGGTGTATGAATATCCCAAAACGATTTAGGGTCCCAATAAATATTCTCATTCTTATTACATTCTTCGAAATATAAATATAAAAAGCTTATTAAAGTTTTACCTTTTTAAATTTGCAGCTAAGCTAGATATATATTTGACTTATATGACTAAAAGATTCTATAAATTCCTATGCGTTCATTTCTTCTATCGAAAGTCTACTTGACTCAAGGGTTTTTAATTTCATATTTGAGTGTTGCTTAATCATATTTTTAAGCTTAAGTTTTTTAAGTTTCTGTACATGGCCAGCTTCAACATCAGTGTTTAGTTTTCCAGTGTTGCTCGCCTAATGTTTTACTGCGGAATTCGTATTCTCCAGGAGGACATTTGTCCAGCTTGTAACTAGCTATGTCTGTCAGCTATAAATTGCTTTTTTTTATTCCAGATTATCGACAATGAAAGTAATCGTTGACATTGATTTTTCTTCCCACAAATCTTCGTTGTCATTTATTGTTTTAAGGAACGTTAATGTGACTGATATATTCTCAATTGATATTATATGCGCTTTACTGATGGTCAATTTTTATCCAATAGGTTTGAATGTTTTTTCTTCGATATATATTTTAAAATATTATGCCCTTTTTAATTTACTTTTATTCAAATTAATGTCCAGTATATATGAAGACATATGTATATTTTGTTATTTTAAGAAATTTAATAGATAAATAATTCTAGGACTTCAACTACTATAATATATTGATGGGCAGTGTATGTACAACATACAACTGTAAGAATTTGGTTTTCAGTTTCAAGATAGTACGCGCCAAGTCCACGTGCTCTGAGACAATATCGTTTCGTGCAAGGGAGAGAGCAAGAGCACATGACGGCACTGGAAAGGGACAGCCAGCCGGCATTGGTCGACTCGTTGACAATGGTGACAGGAACACACCCAAGCCGCAGTCAGAGCTCAGGGCTCAGAGCTCGGCAAACATGACAAGCCGGCGCAACGAATCGCCATTTTGCGCTGTCCTTTGGTTTGGCTGTCTCGGCCGATCATCCTGTCACGCGTTCATCGGGGTTCCCATTTGTGTTTGTATTTGTGTTTGCTAAAACGTTAAAATAAATTAAATAAAATAAAATAAAAGGCGAAAATCTCTCGAAAATGACACTAAAATGTGCAGTTCCCTCTCTTTATCTACCTCTCTCTCTCTCTCTCGTTGCTTTTATTTAACACTAAATGCCTCTCTCTCTATTTCTCTCGCTTTTCTCTTTTCAGCTCATTGATTGGATTTAACTTTACACATCGTGTGGATCGTGTGGCTGGCGAGCTGGCACTGAGCACAATTTTATTGTTGGCCTGCGATTAGTTCCGATTGGCACCGGCAGGATCGAAGATCCTGGCGATCCTCGCATATGCTCGCTCATCAATAGCTGCAATGATTCCTGCCTGCTGTCCATTTACGCCAGATTAGCGACGGCTTGCAGTTGCTATTACTGTTGGAGTCACAGTCTCAGTCTCAGTCTGAGTCTGAGTCGCAGTCGCAGCTGCCGATCGTGCAATTTGTTGCGCCTCGCCATGAATGCCTCCTACTTGCCACATTGCCACATTGCCACATCGTTGCCGTGCATTGTTTTTGTCGTGCGACTCATTATTTATGGGCTTGTTTATGGTTTCCAGTGCTAACCAGACACAATTTGGGGGTTACAAATCGATAAGCATCAGTTGGATCGCCTTCAATTTAGCGACAGCTCAAAGGGCTGCACATACAGTTAATTAGAAGGAGCCAGAATGGCAGTTAGACTAGGCTAACAACTGTCTGTATGATGCTCACAACTCATGAGAGAAGTCGATGGATTCCATAAACCATAAATCATCATAATTTCTGTAATCAAGTCATATATATTAACCATGGATTTATGATCAATTGAACAAGACATTCAATATGAACAGTTATTTAACTAGATTGAGCATTGCATTTAGTACCTGCAGCATCAGTGGGTTGTCCTTTCGGGGCACTCACTCTCCCCAGCTGGATAGCTGTCCAATTTGCGCAATGATATATTTATGCGCCTCAATAGACATCAACACGTCGCGTCTGAGTTATATGTAGATTTGTGTGAGACTCCTTTGCTTTATTACCCACGAGGCACTCTACGACGGCGACGGCAACGGCGACTAAGACGACGACCTGCACTTCCTACAATATAATCATTTTATCTTGAATGTGCCCTGCAACGCCCACAGCGGACACGCCCATAGCTGAGCCGCAAAAGGCGAGCGACGGCCAAGAGAGAGCGAGCGGAGAGGCAGCAGCTGAGGCAGCAATCGAAAAAAAATTGTACGTGCTGTCATCGATCGCGATCGTGGGATACGCGGACAGAGGAGACTCGAGCAACAGTCAGGTGATAAAGCTGCAACAGTTGGCCCTAATGTCCAGCCAGGCGGACTCTCCACTCGCTGGCTACATGGCTAATGTGATTACAGACTTTAAGTTTATAAACATGGGCCAGGCCGCTGCCTACCGAGAGTTGCTTCAGCAGCCGCCGGTCTACAGACACACACACACACACACACACACACACACAGACACAATTACAGACACATATGCAGACGCAAGCTCTGCCTCAGCCTCAGCCTCAGCTTCAGATCCGAACGGGCCGACCGGCCCTCCTGTTGCGTTGCAATTACGGCGCGTGCAGGCGACCCTCGATCCCAGTACCCCGATGCCTCGATCTGCCCATGCCCCCACCTCTGCCTCTACCTCTGCCTCTGCCTGATGAATTCTTATTAGCTGCCTTTGGTGTCGGCTGCGCAGTTATGAGCGGCAAACTTCAACCGACGCGTCGGTCGCTTCCTCATAACTTTTGCTCTATTTTTCTTGCTGCTTCGTTTTGGCGGCCCGACTCGCGGGATCTCCCTGGAGCTGTCGATGTGTCTGGGCCGCAGCAGTGCGGATTTGTCGGATAACGCTGCTGCCTCGCTGTCTGCCGCCACGGCAACCAGCAGTCGCCGCTGTCAGCGCGAGGCACGCGCAAATCCCTAATGGAATTCAGCTCCACATCGAGGAGTGGGCCAGAGAGGAGAGCTAAGGGGCAATGCCCTACACTTGGACATAGCTCATATTGTGCGCTG
This sequence comes from Drosophila navojoa, assembly GCF_001654015.2. The sequence goes on from NW_022045885.1 coordinate 291,996, forward strand.
AGTGAATCATTGGGATTAAAAACCAGAGCCGAATAAGTTAAGGCTAAATTAATTTAATTATTAAAAATATAACTATAATTTTCGATAGATTCGATTTCAAAAACTAATTACCAATTATTTTTAAATTGTAAGAAAAATAAATAATTAATGCTTGATAAAATGATGATATATAATAAATTATATATAAATTGAAAAATATTCAATGCTTAATGCTTCTCCTAATCGTTTACTCAACCATTTTATGCAGCCTCCCAAAAGTATGCAAGAATTTTTACGCACATGTAATGTTATGTAATGTTATTTTTCACGCGCAGCCTGAAAGTATGCAATAAAATATACAATATACAACATACCGTAAGCCCTTTGTGAGTTTAATCTCTAATAATTCTGTCCAATTTCAATATTTACAATTAAACATTATTACACTTTTATTGACCATCAGCACAGGAGAATGTTTAGCTGGACTTCTTCAACCAGTTGTAGATCCTTAAATAACCAAACGGAAGACAGCCCTTAGTAACAGCCAAGACAGGAATTAGGTTGTTGGCAGGCGTACAAAATAATTTCCATTACCTACTCTCTAGAAGCAATTTACCAATTTGTCCTTTGGTGCAATACTCAAGATACAATTTAGAGATATAGGAGCCAAATTTCGCCCAGTTTTCCAACCGGCTTCCCCATTAATTGAGTCGTCAAGTGTTTGTGGAAAAGCGAAAGTATGCAGTATATTTCATTCTCGCAGGCGTGTATAATATTACAGGGTATTTAAGTCGATGTGGAGATAGCAGTAGTTCATTTTACACTCTAAACAGAATACTTTTTACAAATCTACAGCGGCGCGTGCGTCCTGGCTCCTCGGCAGTCAGCTTGCCTACTCATTGAGATCGACGCCCTCTCCGTTCACCTGAATGGTAATATGCTCGCTGGCCTCAGCCTCGCCCCGCTCCCGCTGCGGGTGGGCGGGAGGCGGTGGTGCGGCACGCCTCGGCAGGGATTGCAAGGAGATCTCATCGTCCTGCCGTCCCATGAAGCGACGTCGAGTGCGCGCAAAGTCGAAGGTCTCGCGCTGCCTCTGGCGCGACTGGGCATACGAGGCGTCCGTCAGCTGCTGCAGCGCCTGAGTGGAGCTAGTGCGACGCATTTGCCCCACCTCAGGCTGTGGCAGCGTGCCGGCTGCTGCTGCCTGCCCCACCGACTGCCGCTGGCGGCCAAAGCAGCCGGTGGCATAGCGTCCGTCGGCGGAGCGCGAGCGACGCTGTCGAGCCGAGTCCCGGGCACTCAGCAGTTGCTGGAGGAGCCAATGGTTAGATGGCATCTACATCAACATCGATTAGCTGGCATTTACCTGCTGCATTTCATCCTTGCGCAGGCGTCGCAGCCCCTGCTGCTCCTCCAGTTTGTTGGTCATCTGGGCCATCCAGTCACGCGCCTGTCGCAGCGACAGCGAGCTCTGCGAGCGCTCTGGCAGCCTGGTTGGGAAGAGCATATCCCGGGCGCCCACCACGCTGCCGCTGTTCAGGACGAAGACGCGCGGGAAATCTATCACAAAGTCGCGGCTGCGTATCAGATCGGCCAAGGCGCTCGACTGGATCGGAGCCGGTGACGGGGCCACAGCCGTCGCCGTCTCCTGGGTGACGCCGATCGCAGCAATCGGGGGATTGGCGTTGCGGGCGTTCCGCTCCGGCTCGTACTCCAAGATGCTCTCCTCACTGCCCAGGAACTGAAACGAGAAGAGCTTGAATAATAGCACCCAAATACCATTGCCAAGGGTATCGATCGGCAGCTCCTCTGGACTCGGTCCATGGCATCTAGCTACGGATGAGCGGGTGGACAAGCGTTGGGAGCAGAGCGCGCGCGCAGGCAACTACATTGCAAACAAGCGAAAGCGTTTTTCAAATTCAATCGATTTATTTGGTCTTAAATATGCTTGAGTCCACGTTTGGTTTAGGTTTAGGTTTTAGCAAAAACTATATATAGGTTCTATATAGTATAATTCGTATCTGTGTGCGTGTATTGTATGTATGTGTATGTAGTTCACATCTGGTAATAGCAATCGACAACTAATTGAGGCCCTATGTCTTCCTAGTCGCTCTAACTTGTTTTAAGCTCAGCGGGCAGCTTGCGGGTTGTTAGTGTGGGGATGAAACTGAATGGAGATATCAAGATGAAATTGGATTGTGTGTTCCATCTTTATCTTTCTTTGTTTTGGTTGGCAATGAATCGCAGGTATGTCTTATCTTAAGTGTCCGAAACCCTGGAACTCTTCTCTAAGTACATACATATTCACCTATATATTCACACAGGTGCTCGTACAGTTATTTATGCTAAAGATCCTCATCGAAGGGGATAGATTAAGCAAGCGATGACGCAGCAATGCCAGATTCTTATTAATGTAGCCTGCGCTAGGCCAGGTCCAATTATCGATTATGAGTCCATTGAATGGACTTGCGAAATCAAAGAGAGAAAATTAAAATAAATAATATAACTAGCGGTACATTTATTCAATTTGAACAACTAAAGCTAAAAGCAAATACTTTGGCACCTTCGACATTATCTTTAAGTGTGTGTGTGTGTGTGTTTATGAGTCTTGTATGTATGTGTGTGTGTGTGTCTGTGTATGTGTGTGTGTGTGTGTGTGTGTGCGTAGTATTATTGACTAGCAAAACAGGCGCTGATTTTGCTACAAATGATGTTGCATTAAATATTACAGCTACTACGGCTACACGTTTTATGATTCATAATAATACATATACATAGTTAGAAATAGTTATTTGTTATAGTAGTTATTGTAGTACTCGTAAATATTTCTGTTTGCTTTTCTCTCGCGTATTTTGTTTTTCGGTTTTCGGTTTTCCGGTTTGTTTTTATATCGACAATTGGTACGCTTAAATTTATAACTTAAATATAGAACTTATAGAACTCTGCGTATGTTTCGTTTTTCTTTTCGCATTCCTTTGTTTTTTTTTTTTCTGTATTTAATGTGCGTGGGTCTTCAGTTCTGTGTCTACAGACTTCGCTGATTAGAGCAATTAGATTATCTAGTTAGGGTTGTTGCTTTCTCCAGTTGGAGTCGTTAGCGTAGTTTATCCGCTCTGCTTTCTGTTCAGCGATTAAGTACACTGTGTGCACTGCTTCGCACTGCTTGCAACCGCTTGTTGGGCAAGCAGTCGAAGCACGCATATATACATCATAAGTACGCAGCACGTCGAATGTGGAATTTAAATATATGCAAGTATATGTAGGTTTGTTTATACGTAACTATATGGATACGAGGATAACTTATAGATCAGTTGGGTCAGGCGACTTATACGTCGGTCACCTGGCGACTGGCAGTGCAAATCATTTGCGGCATTGTCGCCGGTGCCGAGTTCCGTCTGCCGCGCTCAACTGAACCGCCCAGTGGCTGTTGCTGCTGTTGCTGTTGCAACTGCTGCTGTTGCTGTTGTGGTTGGTAACTACTACTAGGACTACGCTGGTGATAGCTGATAGCACTAGGATTAAAGCTACTGATGTTGTGTGGTGGCAGGGCCACCACAATGACGGGCAGCCCCTCCTCGCCGGCACCTGGACCAGCGGCTGCAGCAACACCTGAACCACCAGGTGCTGCTGCTGCTGCGGCAGCTGTGGCTGCGGCTGTGGATGGCGCATTGTGCTGTGGACTGGGCGTTTGATAGATTTGGTCACCCACCACATAGCCGTAGAACTTGAGCACATCCAGTTTGCACATGGGACAGGTCCGATGCTCAATCAGCCACGGATCTATGCAGTTCTTGTGGAACTCGTGCCTTAAAAGAGAGAACGAGGGAGAGAAAATGAGAAAGAGAGAAAGAGAGAAAGAGGTACACAACTTAGTCATATTAATTTATCGGAGAGTGACTCATGTTTACACTTACTTGCAGGGCAGTATGCGTATAATGTCAGCGGGCTTGTAGGACTCAATGCAAATGGCACAACAATCGCTGTCCAGGTCCTTCTCATCGGTCATTTTGCCAGTCTTTGTTGGAATTTTCATAATGGCTTTCTTTGTCACTGAGCAAAGATTGCGCTGCAACATATAAAATTCATTGTCATCATATTGCCCACTTCAAAGCCAGGCGTAACTCACCGATTGCTGATCCTTTGCTTGCATGTAACGGAATCTCTGTATATAGTAAAAGATAAGCCATACTAACGAAATAATCATCAGCACAATAAACGATATCGACACAAACAGAACCGAGGTGCTGAAAAGAATGCATTTGAATTAAATTAATTTCCACACAGGCCAAATTTCAATTATGAAATTAATATTAAAGCTGGGAGTGATTGGAGAACTCGGGCTGAACTGCAAAATTGGTCACAGGCAGGCGTTGTGGGGACGTAGCTCAGTGGTAGAGCGCTCGCTTCGCATGTGAGAAGTCCCGGGTTCAAACCCCGGCGTCTCCATAGTAATACATACATGAGCAACTTTTTTAAATACATTATTAAATTTCCTAATTCAGGCTCAACGTGAAGCTCACGTTTGACTTTTTCTTATTTTCAATTTACACATGCCCATAGATAGATAGTTCGCCTGTTAAAGGTCGTGTGAAAGCATTATTATTGCTGTTAATAGAAAGTAAAGCAGTTCATTCTGCGTTCGATGAGAGGTACATTAGTACATTGTTGAGTGCTATAGCATAATTGTTGTAAGTAAGTCATTTTGCACGACGTATTCGAACGGGGACGTAGCTCAGTGGTAGAGCGCTCGCTTCGCATGTGAGAAGTCCCGGGTTCAAACCCCGGCGTCTCCAGTGAATTTTAGTGAAAAATATTTTTTATTCAATTTTTATTTTGCAACTACTAATGAATCCTTCAAGTTGGCTGATCTCAAACTAAGCTTTCTTTGGACGTCCTTTGTCATATATAAAACTAGGCTGTTCATTTAGCAATCAGTGCAAATGAAGCAGTGTATATTGATTACAAAGCAGTGCAAATGAATTGCTTCTGTTCGCTTGGCATAATTGAGGCATTTTCCTCAATCCGTCCTCATGGGGACGTAGCTCAGTGGTAGAGCGCTCGCTTCGCATGTGAGAAGTCCCGGGTTCAAACCCCGGCGTCTCCACAAACACAAATTAAAAGTTCTTTTTTTTCGAAATATTTTTTTTCTAAGTTTAGCTTACCGATTTAAGCTGCTGACAGATCGCACGCCCCGTCGTCCTTCGATTATGGAAATGGTTACATTTATTCCCTTATCAACAGTGTTGGCTAGTTCGAGTCCAATTGCTTGATACGTTATCACTGCGGCAATATTACCTAGAAAAAATGTAATGCGATTTTAGTATGTTGAATATTTGAAATGAAAATAGAGGAGCTCACGATTCTTATTTTTGATCTGCATCTTCTCCAGCTGCATAACCTGCTTATCATTGTAGATTATTACCCCCGCGGCGTTGTATTGATGCACATGTTTCACCTTATCCTCGAAGGTGCAACGACCACGTCGCACCAGCGCTATCCATGACACGCCCTTCTCGGGCAGCGGCGAGCCCAGGGTGCCGCGTATGTAGGGTGTGCACGCGAAATCGTCGCTAATATCATCAGCAGTGCTAATGTGTATCAGACGACCCGTCACATTGAGCACTCGGCCCTCGCCGTAGCGCGCCTTCTCCTCCGAAAACTCAATTTCCCTGATTATGTTCTGGCTGTCCACATAGGACCAATTGAGGAAGGCGAAGTTGTAGAAGTCCATGGTGAGGCGCTCCTCGCCTATGCTGGTGTACGAGTGCGTCGCATTCGCCGGTCGAAAGTATCGCTCCAGATCCTGGTTGGCAATCGTCATGGCCGCCACCATAGTGGATGTCGTCGTGGTCGAGGTCAAGTGCGGCTGGCCCCCCAACAGCAGCAGTAGGCATGCCAGCAGCAGCATTTCCTGGCAGTACATAGCCCGGCCGGAGATCTCTTTGTTCCTCTGGTGATTTTATTTGTTTCCTTTTATTTTGCAGCTTACAGCTCTATCCGGTTCTCAAACGTTCCGTATCTCTAAATAGTGTGCAACATTTGCTCCTGCAGCTGTGATGCTAACCAAAGTCGTTTAACTACTGAAACGATTAAAAAGAAACGCAGTTAAGTTTCAAGAATCGATTCGCTATAAGCAATTTTAGGCATAGTGGAAGTCGCTGGAAAACTGTGGGGCCGCTCGCCTAGCTAGCGATAAGCGGCCATATTTATAGAATCATATTTATTGGCAGCCCATGTTGAATACTAGCCAAATTGATAAGCCCCTTATCACTCGACAAGTTCCTATTAACCTAATGAAAAGACTGAATTATGGAATAAGTGCAGTGAATAAATACTATCTCAAGAGAATAGTGGGTTAATGGGAAGCTTCAAAAAATATATATCACTTGATTTCTTTCAGATGTTTCCAAATAAAATGTAGTGATTTAAATATATGCACATATGAAAATTTGTCATGGATTGTATATAAAGAGAAGAGCTTGGGCTAGAATATTTTTGCATACTCTAACTATTCTCATATTCCATTGACATATCATCTATCAAATGTCTTATATATAGTTAGTGTTAGCATGTGCCTATAGAAATTTACAGCTGGTATATGAGATGTTAATATGCTTACGGCTTCTTATTGTACACCCACTAAGTAGCCGATGAAATCATGGCTGTGAATTCGCAAGACCGTTAACACTTTGTGAATTTATGAACAACAGTTATATACACATATTTATATAGCTTCTGGGTCATACACAAATCATACTTTGCGCCCTATGCAACTAACAAACGAATTGTTCTGCAGTTTTGAGCAAACGGCGAATTCCTTGGTTTCCTGCATTTTTGGCCATTTCGGTGCGCTGAAGGCCAATGCCACTGGCAAAGGCGTTGCCATTAATAATTCGCCCGTTGCCCCACTTGCCTCGCCTCTCCCCCGGCCCCTCCGCTGCCCGCCTTCTCTCCAGCTGCTGCCCGCTGTGTCAGGGAAATGCAATGCATTTAAATATTTTATTTCGTGTTGCCAGGGCTAGCGCCAAGTGGCAAACGGGCGGCACGAACGGCTCGTGGGTGTGCGGCTGACACTGAAAAGTGGTTCGGCAAGCCACTAGCCAGCCACCAAGACCACCGCTCCAACGACCAGCACATAAAGCGCCTGAGCTGCCTGCCAACCAGTTCCAGTTTTCCTTTCTTACATAAAGGAGACACGCGGCATCTGCTTGGACACCTACTTGTTTTACATAAAAGTAGAGCTCCCCAGCTCGCTTTTACCCCCACTATCGGCCCTTTTCGTCGCGACGTCTGGCTATAATAAATGTAATTTATATATGCACTCAGTTTTCAGCAGTCGACTTGGCCAGCCGAACAAGAGAGCCAGCGATTCCGCCAATTGAATACAAAACTTTACTTTGACGCCTATTTATGCTCGCCTTGTGTATCTATGTGTGTGTGTGTGTGTGTGTGTGTGTGAGGGGGGAGCACACTGATTTAGTCGTCTATAGCCACTGGCTGAGTCTATGAACCAAACTGGGCTGCGCTGCCTGCTTGAATCATATTGGTAGAGCAAACTTTTCAGATTTAATAAATTTGTGTAAACAAAGTTCAAGTTGCACGCTCAAAGGGTCGCAGGAGATGAACTTACTCAAGCGACTGTAGTGAGTGTGCCCACAGATGGAATCACTGTGTTTATAAAGAACTCATGAGAGCCAATCAATTTCCTTAACAGGTTAAACATCTCCAGGAGATATATAACCAAATATTGCTGGTATATCTGGTAAAAACTAATAGTTATATGAAATTTCCAATTTCTTTGAGCACTCATATTATCAGCAGCACTTTTAGCTGTCGCGGTAGCGCCCTTTTGCTTCGCTCAGATCTGGCCGAAATGCCTCGACGATTGGCCCAATGCACGTTTTGCATGCATCGTTGCATTTTATTTTATTTGCTGCTGCTGTTGTTTTTGTTGCTGTTGTTGCAGTTGCTCTTGGCATGTGGGCAAGCGGCCAGGACAAGGGCAGCGATCGATGGATTGAGGGGAGAGTGGGAGGGGTACACCGCCTTAATGGGGACAGAGCCACCGACTTGGCCAACAATCGCGGAACGAGCTGTGTGCCAAAAAAGAGCATAAAAAGCAAAAGATAACAACAACAAGAACAACAACAACAGCACTGAGTGAGCACGCGGCCTGTTTAGGATAATGACCCTGAAAGCTGTTTGTTATTGCTAGCAAATATGTGTGCAGTTGCATATGTATTTGTCCCACTGTGCGCGCTGAAAATAAAAGTGAAAAATGGCAAAAATTGAATTTGGTATTCAATTTTTGTATCGTTTATTTATTGCTTTATTTGTTGTGCGTACGCTTGTGTGTGGGAGTTGTGTTTGTGTGTGTGTGTGTGTATGTGCTTGTATTGCATCGTTAAAATATGCAGGGTGTGTCCATAAAGCGAGCTGCTCTTCAGTCGTACCGAAAGAGTTTGCTGAATGTGAGGTAGACAAATGTGAATCGCAATTCGAATTCCGAAATTTGGTTCGGAAATATGTGTTTGTCACAAAAGAAAATTAAATCATAATTTGGGGAATCTTTATTTGTCACTTATCCAACAGCCAATGGGCGCCTCCTCATCTGATTTCCCACGCTAATTTCTGATAGTCTTTAACACCACTCAAATGCGTTTCTTAACAACTTGCTGTTGTTGTTCTAGTAGTAGTTGATGTTGTTGTTGTTGTTGCTATGATTGCACTTGTTGTTATTGTTTATTTATATAAAATAGTTTTCACTGTTACCAAATTACGTTTCGTGCATTATTTGGCCAACTGCCAGACGAACGAAGCGTTTTCCCCTCGCGCATATAAATAAAGCGCTTTAATTGATTCCGTTTCTCTCTCGCATTTCATTCCTTTTCTTTTTATATAGAATTGTGCATTATTTTTAGTTTACTTATATTGCGTATTTATGTTTTTTGATAAGTGCATTGTTTATTGTCTTATTTTTAGGTAACAAAGATAAGCTTTTTATTCCACAGGTGTTGCTATTTCATGAAATAACTCGTTTTGCTTCCCCTCTTCATTGCTTTTAAGTAAATCAAATAAAATTCAGCTCTTTTCAATAAATACAATTTATAGAATTGCACATAAATCAACAAAACGTCATAAACACAAAAATATTAAAATACGAATTTAAAATCAAATAAATACGGCCTTTCATATTGTAGATCCCGTTAAATAAACAAAGTAATATTTTAAATTTGAGTGCAAACCCATACACTCATAAGTGCACTCACATGGATACTCGTCTCTGTTTGTGTATCGAAACGTGATTCGCAAAAAAGAAGAGAGCAAAAAACAAAAAACGTGATGCGCATGGATAATGGGCTTAGCAATACGAGTCTTTGATAGTTGTTTGCATTCGCTTTTATCTAGCGCTCACTGTTTGTCGCTTCATCCACTCGAGAATAAATGAAATGAATAAATATTTAATTTATGTGTTCCTCGTATGCCTAATGAGCAGACGCTTTATTAAATAACAATATTCACGTGTTTATCACAGCCAAAGGATGCTCAAGCCAAGAGCCAAGAGTCGAACTGAGCTCAGCTGAGCTGAACTGAGGAGGAAGTCAAATAAAGTTGGTGGCAATTAAAATGTGATTAGCAATAATTCGGCATTTAAATTCAAGACATGTGCTGCACACTTAATTCACGCTGGCATGAGCAGCACATTCTATAAGGAAGAACCTATGTAGAGGAAGTCTTGAGCCGAGCTTGTTGCCTCTCAATGAAGAAGAAGAAGCATATTGAATAGATGAGCTGATGGAAAATGACTAAGAGATACATTATCATCATTAATAAGATACACTGAAGAGAGTTATAGCCAAAGAGAGAATAATTTAATTTGATATTCTCTAAAATTCAATGTATTACTTTCATATGGAACAGGTAAACTGCAAGGAACTGATTAGAAAATTCTTAATTAAAGAGACACAAAGATATAGCCAAAGATATATATAATTCTGTAAAAACAAAGACTGGTTATACAATGTAATATTCTTTCGCATTTAACAGATAAACGGCTCGAAACTGACTTGACAATAGCATCATTAAGGAGATACACTAAAGAAAGTTAAAGCCAATGAGAGATTGGTGAACTTTAGAATTTAATTTGCTATGCTCTCTAATATTCTTTTACATTAAGATCAAAGAATATTTTTTTTAATTTTTAGAGGCGATGTTTAGGCATCTAGAGCTAAAGTTGTATCTAAATTTGTTCTATAATTAGTATCATATTAATATTTATAATTTATTTCATAAATTTTTAAAGACGGTGTCTAGAATTTAATTTGATCTAATATTGTGATATTCAATATTATCATATAAATATAAAATTTGTTCATTTACTTCAATATTATTTTTATTTGATTGGGCTTTATTTCCCTTGAACATTTTTTAGTAATAGATATTTATAGTTTTATTTTATTAAATATGATTACAAATGCAAATCTAAAGTAGCTTTATGTTAGTATAACATTTATTTAATTATTGAATTGAATTGTAATTTTATTCATTTTTTTTCTATTCGATGTTTTCATATCAATCATATTAAATATGATTAAAAATTTATATTTAATTTTATTCGAAGATTTAGTTTCATAAACTTCAATCGAATTGTGATAAAATTAAATTTCGTTCTATAAATTAGTTTCATATGGATATAAAATGTATTTAATAACTTTTAGGATAAATTTCATTTTTTTCTACTGTTACTCAACAATTTACGCACACTTTAAGGGGTACAAATTAAATTGCTATTAACGATTTTGCAGAGAGCAAGAGCAGAGCTTGGCTTTGTTGAGAGCAATTCCACTTTTCGCTGCCATTATTAAACCACAGAAAGGGTGGGAGGGAGGTGGAGGTGGGGCGTATAAGTTATGGAAAAGTTTTCATTTAACATTTGAGTGGTTTTGGTGCGTTTTATTGCGCTCCGTTGGCTTTAATGCATTTCGTTGAACTCGACGCTAAACGCAGCCAACAACATCAACAACAATCAAATTCAGCGAGAGAAATGACAGAAAAAATTACAGGTGTAACAGGTAGCACGGAAATGTGCACTGATTACGGCTTTAATTTATGCACTTGTTTAAGATGTAATACTATATATGTATATGGAAAATATTGTATGTATATGTCTAGGCACATGTATTGGGAATCATTTGTGTTGCCCTAGTGCTGATTACGTAAATCAGCAAAGGCAACAACAGCAAGTACAACAACAAAGCCAATGGCAGCAATTAGCGTGTTGCAAGCGCTAAAGAACTTCAACTGAACTGACTCGCCCTTCAATTAGACTTGCGCCATTTGGTTGCCAATGGAGCCAGTTGCCCGCTCAGAGGCTGCCACCTCCCCCTCTGCACTCTATCGAATGGCCCCATCTATGCTAGCCCCACTGCAACAGACGCATTTCAATTTGCTAAACGATGCTCGTTCTCAAAGAGTTGCCAACTGCAGAAGACGATGTGTGTGTGTGTGTGTGGGTGTACTTGTAAATGTCGCTAAGCGCAGCGCTGTCAGCTGCTCACAATGCACTCGATGGGACACCAGAGTCGAATGAGCAGAATTACTCAGTTTACAAACGATACGTCATACGTCATACCTTGTGTAAGGCGTGGCTCTCGTAGTAGTGAGCCGCATCTGGGGATCTATCAACGGTGTCTCAGCACTTGATCCCGAAAGTACATCTAATGCGCTTAGAATAACTCCAGGTTGGGAGGTTCCAATCAGCACTGTAGACTGGAGCTCTAGAATTGGCCTTTTTGGGTGTTTGACAATTTTGACAACTATTTGTTTGTGTTTTTTTATGGTGTATGTGAGAATAATGATTATTCAGAAATTGACAATTTTTGCTTAATTTTCAGTTTTAAGATGTATTAAGGTCGGCTCAGATTAGTTAATTAGCTTAAGCACTAAGCTTAACTGGAATGAGTCTTTCTTATGTCTCTTCCTCTTTTCGACATTTCGACTTGGACCATTGCTCTTGGCTCAGCTGTCGACTGTCAGCTGCAGCGAGCCAGCTCAAGTCGAATCGTGTCGTCGAGCGAATTGGCAAAGCAGCAAAACTTTCAAGGCTGTCATGTCGATTGCACTCGTGTCCGAGGGATTATATTGGTAATTAAATGCGAAAAGAGCCAAATGGGAGAATCTAACCACAACTCGCATAAAACTTTGACCGGCCTTTGCGTGCTGCTCGTGGCGTGAGAAATCGAGTTGGACAACTTTCTGATAGAGAGTCTCTAAAACTCTTAAGTATTTCTCTCTATTTCTAACATAGTTTTGGCAGACCTCATATGCCTCATATACATATCTGTATACGAATTTCATATTCGTCCTATTCATTACATTGCCAGCACCACTCGATGCCGCACTCTGTGGTTGCTTCGCGGGCGATATTATCTTTCAGCTAGGGTGCTGCTTCTGGTTTACTGTCGGCCAGTGACAATTACAAAAGCCACAAAGCAAATGAAATTAAGTAGTCACTGGCCATAAGTTGTAAATCAAATTTCATATTTCACATTTATCAGAGAATATTCTCTGTTTGTTTTTCGTTTCTCTCTCTCTATGTATTTCTATTAGTATTTGTTGTTTGTATTATGATAGTGGCAAAGAGAGTAGAGTGTAGCTCCCCCCCTCTCTCTCTCTCTCTCTCTCTCCTTCACTCTGTCTCATAAGTTAACTGGCAGAATGCTTGGCACCTTGTTTCTTGTTGCTGTTTGGCGACTGCTGTTCCGCTTGTTTGCATATTGCAACATCTGTGCAAGCGAAACCAATTTAAAACATACGCCACCACATGCTCACACTCACAGACACACACATGCAGTCACACCCACACATGCCTGCAGAGACCTCTTCTACACATAGTGGCTGCTAAAAATATCCAACCGCCGCCACATTTGTTCTGCGCCTGTTTCGTCTCACGTCTCATTTCTCATCGCTCGTTTCATTTTTCCTTTCGAAGTGGACTTCGCCTTCGGTATTTTTCTTTTCCATCCTCGGCTTTGTCTTCGAGCTCTCAATTTCCAGCTGAATCTGCTGGCCTGGTGCACTTGTAACTCCTAATTGGTCACACATTTTGCACATTAACACTTTGATCTGTGGCAATTAATTAGTTCAGCTTAGCCAACTTTCAGCCTGAGTTAACTCAATGAACTTGAACTTCGGGAAGACGAGCTCGTCAAGGAATGCTGCCAAATTCATTCGAGTCTATGCTATTCACTTAACTTTAGGTGATTTCCTATTCCCAAATGCTTATCATTTGTCTTGCAGGGCCGAGACAAGCGTTTCCGTGACCCACATAAGTCGAGAGGAAAAGCCATAAGAGAGAATTGCAGCTGTAAAGTTCATCTAAATAATACAGCGACTGACAGGAAATGTGGACCCGGCTCTGGCCGGGAGGAAGCTCCTCAAGTTGTTTGTATTATTTTGACACAAATTGAAAAACGCTTCACGCTCCAGCAAGGGTTAACTGAAAAGTTTAAATGAAGTTGCTGAAACTTCCGCTCGACTCTCTGCAATCCCAAGTGCGCTCGCGTCTCTCTGCTTCTGTCTGTGGTTCATAAATCATTTCACGAAATTATACACAAAATCCGATTTACAGCGAAACTTTGAGTTCAAAGCGAATAAAATACCCTATCGATATGCTGCAGCACTGCTACGATTTACATTCGCCAAAAACAGCCCCTCCCCCATTCGCCAATCAACTGAAGACATTAAGCAGCTGGCCCTGCGAGGGGTGTCAGAGTGCTTTGGTTGGGGAGGGAATGGGAAGGGGAGCTGCTTCTGTGCTTCTAAGTGAGTCTCTAATTACCGCCGGCTGGTGCAGAGATTCGAATTGCGTGATGCCCATTTAGATGTTCTCAGTTCTGAGTACTTTTGCTTTCGACAGAGCTCCAATTGTTCAACTGTGAATTGGGGCCTCCAGTTGCGGCAGTAGTTGGGCGCGTTGGGGTCTGGCAGTCAGCCAACGCCTTTTCCTCTCTTTATATTTGGCAAATGCATTTTAATGTCACTTTACAGCAAATTGTCAGTGCAGCGCATTCATCACGAGGATTTTCCCCTCAAACACACACACACATACAGACGCTCTCACTATTCATTGTTTAAGTAGCTGCAGCGGTGGCCATAAATGCAGCTGGGGCGGGAAGTGCAGTTGCTGCCAGGCAGCTGACTTATTGACAATGACAAGGACATTCAATTTGACTGAGCGACGAGTGGTAGGCAGAGCTTTCAAGGACACTGTGAGATGCTACAGAGCTGACTCAGCGGTAGCTTAGAGTAGGCTGAAAAGCAAGAAATCTAAAGGAACTTGAAGGAATTTTAAATACCTTTTTCCGGTTCGGATGTAATACACTGTTGTACAAAGTATGGATTCAAGATTAGGAGCAAGAAACGTGACTGCCAAAGAAAACAAAGTTGTTGCGGGCATATAGCATATATCATATCACCCAACCTCAATAAAAGTTTCTCCTTTAATACAAAGTAGTAACAATTTCTAGAGTCGAATTATGCAGAGAGGGGACTCCGGCATGGGGGACATGCCTGAGAGGCATGAGTTCCCTATATGTATGTCTGTATAGAAACATTTTAGCTGATTGTTAGACGTCTGCCACATAAAAAAGAGCTCTATTGTCGGCTGGCTAATAAATGTCGGTCTGTGGCCTCTGGGCCACGCCTTCGTCTCCGCCTCCGCCTCCTGCCAGCACGGCGAATGCACTTGAAGTTTTCGGATAGCGACTGCAGCGACTAAAACTTGTGGAAATTGTCGCCATAATGCGGTACATAAATATTTATTGTACGTGTTTGGCTGACGCTTCTGCTTCTAGCCTTGAGTTTATGAGCCCGAACCGGACAGCTACTGTTGGCTGTTGTCTCTGCTGTTCTGTTGCCTTTGCTCTGCGGTCGGTCTCCTAAGCTTTCAACTAATAAAACCGTCGCAGACCCATAAAATGCGACAGAGTTAGCGCTTGACTTTTCACAAAATTTCCAGTGAACTACGAAAACAAACAAATAAAACGCGTATTGATTAAAATATATTCGAAAAGGTTAACAGAGCTGCGCACTCGAGTCCATAAAAATATTAACACTCGGGCCACATGACAGCCGGCTAAACGAAAATCACGTTCACAATAGTCACGTTTATTACAACAGCAACAACAACAACAACAACAACAACAATGGCAAGAACAAGAATAACAACATCAGACACTTTTGAGTTATGCTTGCGTCTGCTGCGCTTTGAATACCCTGTAAAATTATGATGTCAAAGAGTTGTTTCAAGTTTGAGAGGGACTTAAGAATTTGATTTACTATTTATTTGATTTATTTCCTTAATTATTTGTTTCTGTATTACATTTAACCAAATCCGAAATATAGTAAAACTACATATAAATAAATATATGTTCATTTATATAAATTCTCTTACTATGACATATTCTTTACAGTTTCCAGGGTATCCTATTGTCCCACCTCAGTATTTTATATGTTTTCTTTACAGTATTTTTGTAGCAACCGTTAAAGACATAAGTAGAGAAAGGGTTGGTGTGGGGCTAGCGTAAATGGTGGAACATGTGTTAGCCAGCGCCAACAACGTCATAAATCTCATTCACCTTCTATATGCTTGTGTGTATCTCTGTGTGTGTGTGTTGTCCACCCACAGTCGTGCACAACCCGTTGGCAGTCGGAAGCGCAGAGCTCCACGCTCCATGCTTCATTACATTGCGTAGCCCCAGTCCAAGCAGCAGTTTCAGTCCAAGCGCCCCCTTCCCAGAGCCACTTCCCTTTGCCCCTTTCCCATAGGCGTGGCTCTGCCGCAGTCACCTTTATTGGCCACTCGCACATCGGCATTGTAAAAAACGTGATTTCCGCTATTTGCCTGCTGTAATTGTTGACAGTCGTCGGCGAGCGGGGGACAGGTTAAGTCCCGTTCCCGCTGTCCGCTTATTCCGTTTAGTTTGGCTTCTGGCTAAAATAGACGCCAGCTGCAAACACTCAAAAAATGCATGGAAATGCTTTCACTGACGTCAAATGTCATCTATACTTGAACCCAAAGCATGACAGCGCTTCAGGCAATGCGTCCACATATAGCCAAGACCAACCAGAAGACAGACCAAGGCAGCAGACAGATAGACAGACAGACAGACAGTCAGTCAGCCTGTCAGAGGGGCAGCCAGACAGACTGCATGGAGTATGGGCATATAAGCAGGGCTGACAGTTGCATTACCTGTGCAAATTCTGACACCTGAATGCAGCTGTTTTGAAAGGCTTTCACAAGATTGCAGCTGTAGGTGAAAAACTTGGAAAAAGTGCGTCAGGTGAACAATGGCGGCCAACCAAGGAGACGCGAGCAACTGCTTGTCATATGCTCTTCTTGATGCGCGGGAAACTTTTAGCTCGGGTGTCAGTTCGAAGACAAGTTTCAAGGGAGCACTCATATATGATTATAGAAGGGTGTGTGAGCTAAAGACAAATTATTCATAAATAATATAAAACACTTATACAAGATTAAAAATATAAGGGTCTATACTATATGGTTTTTCTCTTAAGTGAATATTGAAGGAAGCAAGGAAGATCTATACCAAATTTCAGGTTTAAGATCGTAAGAATAGACTTTACTGTGCATTTTATAGTGGATTGAATGTAAGTCATTTTGTTAACTTTACATCTTTATATCTGCAGAGCTTAATTTCACATATAGATCTTCTTCAGTAAAATAGGTATTATAATCCGAAGTCTATGTTTAAAGTTTTTTGATGAAATTTAATGTATGAAAACTGAATGCAGCTAATTGTTGTCTTATTTCATTTGCTTTTACTAAGCCTATTAATAATGAGGTGCAGAACCATAGCAGACTGTAGTAAATTTTAAGCTATCGATAATGGTCGATATTCATAGTTCTCCAGCTCTAATTCAGGTTATCTACTTTGAAATCCATAGGAAATTGGCAAATGTATTTAATTTGGGTCATTTTCATTTTCTTCTTCGGTTACTTTCGATCATTTTGAAAGAACTTTGTCTGCCAGTTGGTGCCGAAAATTACCTTTAGAGCAATTTGACTTTGTCAATTTGGTTTTGTGCCACTGTGCTTAACGAACCGTGGCTAACACTAGGACTGCGAGTGGCCTGGGCAGACTGGCAGAGTGGCAGAGCGGGCTGTAGGGCATATGGAACATGGCACATGCCATAAGGCTTCCGCCCTTTTGGCGGTCTGCTGTGGCAGCTATTGATTTTCGAGAGACAACAACAATGTCAGCCATTTCCTAGAACGTGTAGATACTCTGTAGCTTTTGAAGTATCTCAACTTGACTTTCCTGTGGAGTCAAACTGTTATTGGTTTGGCATTTTCCAGCATTTAATAGACAACTGACCTCAATATGATTATGAGCCGAAACTAAAGCTCTGTCTCGTTCGCAGTCTGTCTATATTTTGGTTACAGTTTCAGTTTCAGTTTCAGTTTCGGCTTGCCTTATGCAGTTTGGGTTAAGGTTACCGACCCACAGAGACCCCGGCAACAGCAACAGCAACAGCAACAGCAGCAGCAGCAGTTACAGCCACAGCCACAGCCACAGCTTCAGCTTTGGTTAGATACAGATACAATTGTATCTGTATCTTGCAAATTGTAATAGTTGCTGCTGATGTGGGCCGAACAGCGATGCTGGCAACAGTGATGCCCCTCTCCCATTGTCTCTCTCTCTCTCTCTCTCTCTCTCTCTCTCTCTCTCTCTCATCTGCTGTTGCATCTTGATGATTTGTATTGTTGATTTTGTTTGTTGTGTAATGAAATTGTGGCTGTTGCTGCTGCTGCGAAATTGTGTAATGCCAGCCTGGTTAGAGCACAGCCGAGATGTAATTATATTTGTAGTCTTGCCATAATTGCGACAAACGTGGAGAGAGGGCAACCACAAGGTTTCAAGTTTTGTTTGGGTTAGTTTAACCTCAAGCTTCATGGCAGCGCAGCAACAAATTAAACACTTTCGAGAATTAGCTCAAATTTGACTTTTATTGACCAACAAAGTGTCATTACTAATATGGGCCTGCACCCGGGCCACTATGTTTTGTACTTATTTACGTATCATTTATTATTTATTTGTTGCGATTATCACCCACTGCGGCTCATGCCTATGCGAGCCCCACCCAGGCGAACGTGCCGCCCATATGTCACAAGAGACAACGCACGTGGAGTGCCACGCGCCGCGCCAGCTGCCCAGACCCGCTCGACCCTCGCTGTCAAATAACACCTGAACCTGTGCGCGGTAGCTAAAACTTCCATTTTTATTGCTTGACAAGTTTCACTATAGGCCTATCAAATTGTGGGCCCTGCCGTCATCTATTACTGTAAATGGAAACCAGACCTGAAGATTCGAAATATCTCATTTAGTCTTATTCAGCTGAAGTATCTTTATCTAGTCTTTAAGATATATTTTACAATATTATATTGTTTGCCATTTCTATATGTTGGACTGTAGATAGATGATAGGAATGAATACTTATAGATACTGCTCTTATCTTTCACATTTATCTTATTTAAGTTCTTATAGGTCTTTCCTGATAACCGAGCAATTCGTATTAATTTATTCAGCTCAACATTTTTGGCTTCGCGCTTATCTTTTCGCATAGATAGCACAGCCGTCGACTGCTTGAATATTTAGTTTTGCTTTAGCATTTTAAATGTTAAACTTTAAATTTGTCGCCTATCAATTTAGCCATTTCTAATATGCCAGCTTTCTAATGGCCGCGACTCGAAATAATTTAATTAGGCGCCATCATTTATCATCAGATTCGACCTCAATTTTTCGCAGTCGTCTGTCTGTCGAGCTTTAAATTGGCTGCCCGTCACAAGTTTTTGACATAATTAATGTGATATATGAACAGGGCTAGCATGCAACAAAGCTTTCCACTCTTCCGCTTTCCCCACAATTGCACAGCATTGGGAGTCGGTCCGCTCTCTCGTACTTACCACAGTTTTCCTCTTTTATTTTCGTCCACGCTGCGTTAAGCTGCAAATGGAAACAATACGAGTTCAATTATGGAAAATCAATTTGAGCAAATAAATTATTAAAATTGCATTATCGAGAGCATAAAGTACGAATACAGAAATTGCAGTCAAATTGTTAAACGAGTGCGATAAATACGTAATTACGGCCCACACGTAGTGCACATTACGTATACGCAGCGTTGAGCCCAATTGACCTTGACTTGGGCTTGGCCAATAATTGAATAGCCAGTTGCGTACATATTCATATATACATACATAAATATAAATGTACATATTTGAGTATGTGTTTTATATACTTTCTATAGGGCCTCGTTAGCCCTCAAGTTTGGTCAGCTGTAATTAAGCCATTATATATATTTGTGTTTCATTTGTGTGCTCAGCCAAGAGGCAATTCACACTCTGCAGCTCGCTTTGCTTAAACCAGCTCTTTGTTGGGACCCATCGAGGCTGGCCAGAAATAGATGTGCAGGCGTTTAAAATGCTCGGCGTGCAAATTGTTTGAGTATTTATGTTGTATTTACGTAGATCAATTAACACTTGACTGATTAATCGCATAGATTTGTTAGCATCTGCCACGGATTGTTGCGATTGCAAGCACCCACACACACCAACACACACCCACCAGCACACACTCACACTCACGTTTCCCGCGTGATTTGTGGTCATGTGCTGCAAAAACGTGCCACGAACAAAAACCCGCTAATAGAGAAAGACATTCATATAGACAGACGTAACGCGTGGCCAAGCCAGCGAATGTGCGTCAAAATGTTTAGCACTAGGTAATTAGCGAACAGAGTCTCTTCTACAATTCCCATTCACAGCTCTCTCTCGCTCTATCATTCTCTCATTCTCTCTTACTCTCTCTTTGCCATGGCAACATTCGCATTGCTGCGTTTGATTTGCGTTAAACAATATTGATTTTTGTGCTCTGCACAGGTATTTAATCATGCCTCCCCCGGCCTACCTCGGCCTGCCTTCGCAATGCACTGCGTAGGTGATATCCAATTAAACAGCGCAGCTTTGTTTCCATTTGTCAACATTTTTCTTTCATCCCCATCAATAAATCAAACATGCAATTCCACGCACAATGCGTATGCAAAGTCGATTCCTGATTCCGTGATTTTTGCAATTAACATTAATTATTTACAGCCACATTTATTCCTCTCTTTACATAGACTTTCCAATGCGGAAAATGTCCGCCGCCTATCAAACTATAAACAAATCAGCATACGCTTTTGCCCAGACGTCTCATACATACATATATCTCTGTATAAGTCTGTGCATAGACTGAGACTGTATGCTAATGAATATATCTTGTGCGCAAGGTTAAACAGTCTATAGATTGTGTCTGTGTTAGCCACGATCTGCGTACAGACTCAGTTTTTCAGACAAGTAGAACTGGTTCGAAGCTTCCTAGTTCTCCTCAATAATACAGCTGAATAATTTTTGGACTGTCACTTAACTTTAAGGAAAGCCAATATAAATGTATTTTTTACCGTTTTATATTTTTTAAACATTCCCAGCCTTAATTAATTTCGAGTTTATCGCCACATTAGTGTCGCTTGTATGTATTTAGTAATTTTGTAATTTGTCTCATCAATTTCTAATAGAATATAAATTATATAGTCAGCTTAACTGGCTGTCTCATTATCCAATCTAATGCCCATTGTCTAATATATTATAATCTGTCAGTGAATCTCATAACCCAACAGCAATGGGGGTAGTTTGTGGAATAATATTATCATGGGGCTTTCACTTTTGCAGTAGAATCGATAAAAAAAGCAAACAAACATAGCCAACCACAATCTGTTGTATCGAGGGCAATTGTCGTAAATAACGATTAGTTTGGGCAGTCTATATATATTTATAAATAATAATGACATTTATTTGATGTCATTAGTTAGTTGCTGTGATATCGACTAACCAGCTGGACAGGGCAGTCACATGACGTTGCCTAACTATCCATTATTCTCGGCGCTTGGGCAACTATACCATTTATAGATCGGCTATATGTATCTATGTGTATGTATATATATATATATTCGCGTGCCATCCAATTGCGTAAATTGTTTTAATTTAGACTCAAGTCTCGCTGATAATGCGATATCTGACGTGCTCAAGCAATCGAGTGCGTGATTCGAATAACAGATTGAATTTGAGTTGAGATTGTTTTCAATTCAATTCCTAGAGATTCTATCTAGTAATAATATATTGCTTTGTTGGAATAATAGTTTTGGTTGTTTTTTATCAGAAATATATTTAAGCTTTGGTAGTGCTTATTTTTGCAGGCATAAATATGATATATGATATTATTATATTGAACAAATAAACACAAACAATATAATATATCTATCAATCGTATAAATGCGGTAACAACTGTCTCTCTTTATCCAATTGCGATTGCTGCTCATCGAGCATTCTGTTTGTCTTTAAATATTTATTTGAAGCTGATTTATGCTCCAACTCCACAGTGAAAACAGAAAGTCTTCGCCAATCATCTTTACCTTTGCACATTAGCTTCATTATACTCTCTACTCTGACCTCAGCGATAGTTTCTCAGTTCAGCTCGATGTTCATTATAACAAAAATAATTATTGGCTTGTCTAGTTTGGGCATTGGTATTTATAGATATACATATATATATTTTCATTTCTCTTCTCAACTTCTACAACAACGACTACTACCAGCAGAGCTAGGCACGTCTGACGACGCCTGCAATTAGGCGTATATGCTAAGTAGCTCTCCAGTCTATATTTATTTATTTATTTTAATGCAATATGCTTTTAAAAACACACACACACACACACACATACACACACTTGCGTACACTCCATGAGGATCGAAGCACATTTATGTCTGAGTGCTCTATCGAATTGAGTGCCAGGTTTAAGCAAATGCTCTTAAAATGTTTGGATTTCGATTTGGATTTGAATGTCGATTTGGATTTGGTCTGGGATCTGTGCAGCTGAAGCGGCCGCATTTGGATGCACTCGTGGGAACCTCCTAATGGGGAGGATGCGCGCACTTGCCAGCCACTTAAGAATCGTGGGGCATGGGCCGGTGCGCCGCTTGGAATAGTTTAGTGGAGGCGCAACATTGTCCACAATAAATTCGTTCACACAATCAATACCAATTAACCTCCTTGGCGCGCACTTAATTATAACGCGCATCGAGCCAAAGAGCAAATAAAATAAATATTTTCTTAGGCTTGGCGAGACGGGAGCCAAAAGACGGAATAAAAAGCGCCTGGATGAGAAGACCCCTCTCCCCCTTTTCATCTCTCTCTCTCTCTCTCTCTCTCTCTCTCTCTCTCTGCTTCTCTCTCCATTTGGCCGCCTTGGCGACGCGCCTACGTATGCTGCTCATTTTCCACTTCAACACGCTTCCACAGCTGGCTGTGGAAAAGCAATGAGAAAAATTTAAGAAAACAGAGCACAGTGCGGGGCCTCAGCTACGACTATACGAGATCTGCACTCAGCTGGGGAGGTCCCTAGCCCAAAGGGCCCCCGCCCCATTCCCTGCCGCAGTCTCTGGCCCCTACGTTCCGGCGTTTGTCGCTTTAATTAACGTAGCGTCGCGGAGTTAATCCGATTGCTATCGGTACTATGATGACTCACAATCTGCCAGTTGTTCTCATTCCTGTTGCTGTTGTTGTTGTTGTTGTTGCCGTTGCTGCTTTACATGCAAATGCGTCTCCTGCAGCGCCAGGAGCCGAAAATCCGATTCGAAGTCCGCCGTTGGTGGTTGCTTCGTCGTCAGCCCTGTCGCGCGCTCCGTGGGCGCTTTATTTATATTTTATATCTTTTTCTTTTCGTGTGTTTTTTTTCGGAACGTGACTCATTTGTCTAGGCGCCCGGGCTAACCGTGTAATTATAATGCAATTTGCCTCTAACACCAAGCGCCCAGCTCTTACTCAGCTCAGTCAACAGACTTGTTAGGTTAAATGAACCTGTATTCTTGGTGGTTTACAAATTGAGTTGTATGCCTTATTGATTTCCTTTGTCAGATGGCATCTTTGGCATATGTTTATGTGCTAGACAGCCACGGAAGTGCCTGGGCTGGTTCTGGCTGCAGACTTTAATTTTCAATTCAGCTAGTTTCGCTTTAATTAAATAATTTATGAAGCTCTACAGAAATCGACTTTGATGCAATCCAATCAAATATTTGTGCGCCTGTCCCGAAGAGCTGTTCAAATATTTAATATTTGCATAGTTTCGCTGGGTGTTTTCGGGCCTTGCGGTATACCGCCTGGCAATAAATAATACAATTGACTTGGGCAAATGATTGAGTTTGTTTCCCAACTGTCTGACAGGCCGAGGTACCGAGTCGGGGGGGTCTGCTTCTGGCTCTGGCTCTGGCTCGGGTTGCGCCGGTGTCACTGGCCAATTCCCAATGCCAAGCTCTTGGCCAAACAATATTTGCTTTACCTTTATCAGAAGTTGTGCGAATGTGCTCGTGTGTGTGTGTGTGTGTGTTTATTTGTGTGTGAAAAAGCAAATACGATGCTTATCAGAGGCTACGCAGTCAACTGTTTGACTAGCTAAATAATCTGACTGAATGACAACAATAATAACAGCAGCAGCAGCGCAAACATCAGCAACAACAACAACAAATATAAACATTAATCATTAATATGCGAAAATGCATTTAACAATTTGTTTTGCAGCACACACTTCATGCTGTTTGCATTTAATTAAGGAACTTAAATCGCTTTTTAATTGCATGCATAAACAGTTTAAAAACTGATTGAGGATGGATTTTTATTTAATTTACCCAGCCTATTTGCCCTATTGATTAAAGTGGGGGTATAGTATTGTCTAATGCAAATATGTATAGTTAGAAACGCTTTCAGTTTCAGTTTACTTAAACACATTGCTTTATTTGTATTTACAATCAGTTTCTTGAATGTGAAAAACTTGAATCTAAATAAGCTAGCAAATAAATTTGAAACATTTTAATTTCAATTGGATTCAAGTTGCTTACAAAAAAAAAAAAAACAAATATGAAGTATATGCTCATTATAAATAGTGTTTCTTTTTATATCAATTTTTTTTGTGGGCAGATATTGCAATAACATACTTTAAATGAATTACAATTGAGTTAAAGTAAATTACTAAGGATGATATGCAAAAATTTTCATGTTTCAAGTCCGCTCGTAAAAAAAAGGCATTAAAATTATAATATATATAACAGCACAGCTGCCATGAATAACTGAAATAATATTGAGCTTAAATGATTTTAGAATAGTTTTGTGGCTTTATGTCCCCTTCCCATTCCCAATCTAATTACTTGAGTCTGCCTAGCAAATAGCAGACCAGAGACTCAAGCCAGCAGACAGTATAAGCTGTCGAATGGCGCTCCACATCTTGTACACCAATTAACATTGATATATTTATTATTTATTTAATACCAATTCGCTGTCAGATGCGAAGTCGTCGTGCGCTGTCGTCACTTCTCAACCAAAACCAAAAGCGTTTCACATCAAAGTCATTTCTTATGGCACTCAACTGACATCAAAAGCAAACGCCAAGCAATTAAATCAGCCCACAAAATCCCAGACGAACAGCAAGAACATTGGAAACTTTACGATTATTTTACAGAGCACCGTTTGAATGCCCTAACTGAGAGGAGTCTGGCTGGAGCCCGCTCGAGTGCGCAAGAGTAGCTGTAAATTTGTAATGCGAATGACTTTATGTAGACATAATCAGAATGTCTCTACTACAAGCCAGACATGTATACTTAAATAGTTTGCTAAAGAAAGCTGGATCTGAGTTCTATGAATATTTGGTTCAGCTATGAGAAAGGGGCGTATGTGAGGCGACGTGAAACAATTAGGCCATAGAAGTTTCGCATTGTCGCTTGTATTAATTAATCTCTCAAGTGGCAAGTGGTAGCAGAAATATATATACATATATATAGAATACACTTAGAGAGTAATCGAGGAACTATGTATTGTGAGATTATTAAAAAAACAACTGAGCCAAATTTATAATATTCTATGAATTAAAAAATTAAAAATAATTTTAATGGTGTAAATTATTATAATTATAATAAAAATAAATAATTCAAATTTTTACTTAATAAAAATCGAAACCAAAAGATTAGAGACGATTAAAAAAAAAAAATCGTTTCAACATAATATTAATAAAATAATAAAAAGATAAACAAAATGAAATAATAGATAAATAACTATAAACACGCAATCAACAAATTGATTTAATTTATGTAAATTAAATCTCACTCACAGTAAACAGTTTATAAATAGATTTACTTTAATGTATTCCATGTACATTTGCACTTAAAACACGAGTGAATAATTTGCTTATAAGATGACTTGAAGGGCCGTTTTAAACTTAAATGTATTTATTGATTAGTCAAGATCATTTTGAATTGTAAATTCAAATATCTGTAAAACTTATCTCAAATTAATAATCAATAATTGATTCATATTGCAATTATTTTCGCCAAGTGTATTCTACTTGTATTTATTTTCTGATGGAAACCAGAGAAAACTCTTAAAAAGCTGCGTGCAGGCAATGCCAACTGCTTTGAGGCGAATCTCGCTTATGTATAGTTCTACGGGGGCAGGGGGCAATGGACAAAATGAAACTAACCGAAAATGATGGCGGGGACTTGAATTGGCAGCGCCTGCTTTATTGTCATGGTCATGGGCTCACGCACTTGTAGATACTTTTTAGCCATAGATACAAGTTGAAGCTGACGAATTGCCTGACATGCGTTGCTAATTTGTCTGGCGCGAATGTCTCGCCGTTTATATTCACTATGAGTAATAGGGTAGTGTCTATACATACACATAAATACCTATGGAGGGGGTGTGGTGGGTGTGGTTGATTCGCCGTATAACCCTAGCGGGCTGGGTTGTTGGCTCTGATGGAGGCGTTTGAACTTTTAACGGTTTCGCATTTTCATTTCGTTGTTTGCGTCTAAAGTTCATTGTTAAATTACTTTCCCAGCTGTGATTGCCTGTATGTGTGAGTGTGTGTGTGTGTGTCTGAGTGTAGCTTTGCTTTGTTTGTTGTTGCATATGCTAGATGTGATTTCAGTTGCTTTATTTTGTTTTCTGTTAGTTTTTATAGTCGCCTACTCAGTACAGTTTTGCCAACAAAGCCAGAAAGCTACATAAAAATCGATTTGTCATGCGATTCAGCATGCCCTTAGAACAAAATGAAAGCACCTCAGCCATACCATATATAGATGACATTGTGCAAAGTTAATATCTGATTATAATACCAAATGATATGTGCTTTCATTCACAGAACTGAGGCAGAATGAGGTTGTGGCTTGGAACAAGTTAGAATTGAATGATTGAGAGTGCTCAAATATAATATTAAGTATAAGTATTTTAGGTTTGTTTTGCAATCCTTGCATTATAATATACGATAGGTTGAACATTCCCCATCTTTTGGTTACTGTGTTTTTCTGTCAGTCAGAAGAAAAAAACTTATATTACATCTACCTCACACTCCTCAAGGTCTTCAAATTATTGCATATCGTGCTCCCCAAACATAACACTTCGAATAAAAATATGAACAACTTTGCTGTAACCTCATGAATATGCAAGCAAAACTTAACTCTGGTAAGTCAACCTCTGACATTTCCATGATATAAGTTAATAGTCAAAGATCATAAATCATATGCAAAGCATTAGAAAAATAGCTGAAAGAGCTAGTTTTTGGCTGGTTGGATTGAAGGGCAGGCGACACAGTGCGAAGAGGAAACCAGTTTCCACAGTTCACAGCGAGTTCCGAGTTCAGGCAAGGGCAACAATTAAAAACAAATTAGCGATTATAAGCATTCAAAAGGTTGATTACAAATCATACTAAAAAGTGTCAAGTCACACACTGTCAGTTTCTCTCTCGCACTCTCTCATTCCCGCTGCCTCTGTCTGTTGGCTTATGCTTAGAGAGTTGAATAAACCCCATAGGGCGATAAGCTTATCAGAAAGAATTCGAAGACAAAGTGTAAATTCATTTGTTGTGCAACAAGTTGAACACAACAAACAATTACAAAGCTCTTCAAAATCAATTCAAACAAATAGAGCAACAGAGCACGACTATTAGATACCCTGTAGTCACTCAATGAAATCGATACAGTCTCATTTTATAAGAAAAATGTCTCCTTTCATAATGGAATCATTATTAAAGATACCTAACGAACAGATACCCTGTAAATGTATTAAACTCTTTTTGGATATCGATAATTTCCTATAGACAAGCATGACTAACTGGAATATGCCTTCACTTCACTTCACAAATAAATTCTTTCAGTTGCCTGTTACAAACAGCATCACAATTTTGATACACTCTATTGGCCGTTCCCCTTTTTGAAGGCTAATGGTCAATTGAAGATTTTCCACAGCTCTTAAACGAGTTAATGTAATGAACAATTAATATTCGTTAAACAATTTTATTAGATTGAAACGGTCGTCGCTTCATTTTTGTTTTGCTTGAGCAAGATTTTCAGATTTTCACACCCGCCTGCGCCCCTAGATCCCATCGCGATTCGCTTGCCACGTGCCATTCACTAATTATGCATAACTGAAACAAACCGAATTATTAAATATCTAATGAACCAGAACGTAACGCTGAGGCGGGCCATTGAGGCTGTTATGTTTGCTTACCGGCCTAAGCAGGTTTTCGCCAGGCGATGCCACGAGGAAATGTTGAGCCAGATCGATCTACAATTCTTTCTCTCTCTCACTCTCTTTCTCGATTAGCTGGTCAGCTGGTTTAACGAGCTGTCCCTAATGCCGGCTTGGCGTCCGGGTCGATCATGTGCCGCTTGTCTTACGCCTTTCACCGACATCGACCACGACGACGACAACATTTTGACGTCAGCCTCCGTTTGACACACTCAAACCAAACGAAACTGGACAATCAGCTATGGCAATTAAAGACCGCTAGGAATATGCGTAGAGGAACTGCTCATGAAGGAAGTAAAATATGTTGCTGCAGTCAAGATAAATGTAAATGTCTCAATTTGCAATGAGATCAATGAGGAAATATACAGGAAATGTACCTCAACTCTCTCTCTCTCTCTCTCTCTCTCTCTCTCTCTCTCTCTCTCTCTCTCTCTCTCTATCTCTCTCTCTCTCTCTCTCTCTCTCTCTCTCTCTCTGTCTTACGAATATTTCCAGAAGCAAAGTACTTTTCTAGTCTTTGTCAGAGAAGAATAATGAATTTATATAGAATGATATAAATCCATGTTCAACTCTTTCAAGAAAACCTTCCGTATCTAGGGAATTTCCCTTCAACTCATGCTATAATAATATTTACTCAGCTGTTGTTTTTTGCACTATACCTTTTTATCATATTTGTAGAAGATATATATTCTATAAGTAATTATTCCCATTTGTGAAATGTTCCGTTAAAGAAAAACTGCGCCGATTCGATTGGATCGTTGTGTTTAACCTCAAAAAGATCGTTTAGATTAGATTTGCTTTTGGTTTTCGCAGCACGTCTTTGACCCAACAGCATTTGCTGGTGATTTGTGTCTATAAATATTTAACTATTGCCAGTCCACGTACTTAACTCTTTCAGCGAAAACAGAAAGCAAATCGTCTAGTCTCTCCGCACTCCCTCTCTCTCTATCGCTCTATCTTTCTATTGCGATTTCGTTCTTTATCTTTATTGCTCTCTCTCTCTCTCTCTCTCTCTTTCTCTGAAGTGGCTTTCCAACGATTACTGCTGAATGACACGAAACTGGGCAGTTGAGGCGCTTAAGCCTCTGATATTATTGCTATGATAATGATGGTGATGATGATGATGATGATGATGATGATTATGGCTTAGGTGGGCGGGATACTTCTACATCCATTGAGAAATGTGTGCCAGTCGTCCGACTTATTGGCCGTTAACGGTTAAACAAATCATTTGCCATTACAATTACATTTACAAATCTCATTTAACGGTTCAGCGCAATGCCAAAAAATTGGGGTCGAATGCAAATGTCGGGATTTATTTTTAGAGCTTACGCGACGTGAAGCAAATTGACAACAATTAAAATACAAACAAAATTAACATTCGACAAAGATTCAAATGAGTCACTTTCTTCAAGAAGCCACCCACCACAGAGTGTGTGTGTGTGAGTATGCGTGTGTGTGTGTGTGAAGTGTAAATTATGTTAATTGGAAAGCAATTTATGGCATACATTGAGTAATTACGCAGCGGCGGCAACTCATTAAATAACAGTTAAGTCCACACGCGGCAAATGAAAGTGAAATTGCGTCAAGCGGTGAAAAGAATCGATTCGACTTCCAATCGAATCAAAGTCGATTGAGTGAAAGCGCCCGCCCACTTGTCCAACTCAATTAAGTTTCCCAGAGCTCGGGCCTTAATTGAAAATCATCTCAAGAGCTGAGCATGCAAATCAAATCCCAATTGATTTATATTAGTTTTAGGGGCGGCTTAGCCCCTTAAAGTCCCCACTCGAGCGACCAGTACTGGGCGCCATTTAGTGCTGGAAAAAGGAAGTGGAAAATGGCAAATGGAAAATGGGAAACGGAGCTGGCAGCCAATTGCACTGACCGAAAATGTCAAATCGATTGTTTATTGCCTTTGTGCACATGTCATAAGTTTTATATGGAGGTCACCCTCACAGCCCACTCTCCAGAGCCGTGCCTTAGCTCTCTCCCCTGAGTCTGATGTCCACGTAGTAGCCTGTCGCCCCTTCGCCCCCTCTCGTTTTCCCGTTCTCAGCTGCACGTGTTGTATTTGCTATCGACTCGATTTATGTGACTTTTTTGTATTCCTCATTTGAGCGCTTCATTCACGATCTCTCGTAAAACACGTAATTTCAGCTTTTGTTTCATTATAGAGATCGAGCTCGTGTTTGATTTTCAGCAAATATTGTCAATAGTGAATTGAATGAGTCGATTGAACTTTGAAGCTATTCTACTCGTGATGTTGACTGTGTAATTCAATCCGGCTAAAGGTTTACAGTAAGCACATACACACATGCAGGGTTTGTAAGATTGATTGATTGACTGATTGATTGTTCAAACATGAACATACATAATAATAAAAATAGAGACAGTACTCGAATAACCTGCGCGTTATCCGACACAAAGTAATAAATATGTCATCCCTTAGTTGCAGCGACCAATGCAGCGTCTAATATATGTAAATGTAACGTGAGCCTGGGCCCAAAGATTCAAAAAAAGGGACACTTAAGTAAACATCTGGGCACTTGTTTGTGTGAGAAAATGCACCCTTCCAGTGACTGGAAGTAGTTTTAAGAGTCTCTGTTAGGTATATAAGAACTAGGATTTTAAGCAATAAAGAGTTCAGTTAAGATCTTGAATTCGGCAAATGTGGAGTGTTTTTCATTTTAACGCTCTAACA
>NW_022045885.1:322371-352403 GCF_001654015.2 Drosophila navojoa
CAATAAAGAGTTCAGTTAAGATCTTGAATTCGGCAAATGTGGAGTGTTTTTCATTGATTGACGACCAGTGAATAGCTTAACTCTTAATTTTTAAATGGAACATAAACATAATTGTAATAAAGTTATTTGTATCAGGCAATAAAAAACAAGCAGATCGTGAATATTATTCATATTTTGTCATGGTTGAAAATTCATACTAAAGCAAAGTATAACAAATTAAGGTCTAAATAAGTCTATTTCTGTAAAAATGTAACGACTGAATGACTGACTGATTGATAATGAACGCACTACACAAGCTGTTTAATGAGAGAATATTAATAAAATTATTAATTATTTTTTAAGCTTTTAAGTTAAGTATGTGATTAACATTTAGAAAAGAATACAATCGCTTATCTAAACTGTATCATAATTAATGACTGATGCTTCGAAAACATCTTATTCAACTATTTCTATATATTTAACAATATAGATGTGTATATTCTCTAAAATCAATATCTGCAGCTCGACGACTTTTTTGTATGATTGAAGCTTGGAGCGGCTGACCGCTGGCGAATACTGACCTATCCCAATCACTTTGCGCTCGACTTGAGCACATAAAATGCAATTTTAATAGTACATGCATGCATATATTTTGGTCGTATGACATGGAAATGCATTTATCCGGCATATCTCGACCTGGGGCCAGCCGGTACACGCACATGAGTAAAGCCCAGGGACAAGGCGATTAATGTAATTGAGTAAATACACTCAGCTATGTATATGTTTGTATGCGTGTGTATGTGTGTGTGAGTGTGATGTAATGCAATGCGAATTACTGGAGGCACGAAACTGCAAACCAAAGTACAGCTGCACAATAGATTTACACCAAGATACAGCCACCCACACACGCATACATACACACACACACACACACACACACATGCACGGCAGAGCAGTGTGAAAGTCCACGTAACTTGGCATATTAAGCCAGTCTCCAGGCAAGAAAGACATGGCCCGTGCGATAACACAAACATTTCATGCGATTAAAAATTTAAAGCAGATTTGCCTGACAGACACGAAGCGAGATGCACAGAGACGTCGAGCGAGGATAGACGAATGGCCTTTTGGAGGAGCTTCTGCAGCTTAGCGACTTGGCATCGCATGCTCAGCACAGATAATGTTGGGGCTCAGCTGCTAACTAATTGACTTTTGAGGGTGGAGCTACAGTGAGTAGAGCTGCATAGACTTGATGTAAACTGTTTTAGATATGAGGAAAAAAAGAGGGGAGAGCCAGTCACCGTCACAGACTTATATATGTATGTATGTGAAAATATTCAGTCAGCTACCTTTTTCGATATGTCCTATCGACAAGTATGATTAAATCGAAAACCATCATATCCCTCAAGAAGAATATATCAATAGCATATTTATCATAAAGAAGTTGATTGATATATAAATTCGATAAATAATCGATACAACAGTACATAATTATTAATTAGTTAATCATAATCTGTCAATATCAAGTACTAATTCGACTATCGATCTTTAGCAATAGCTAAGTCGCAAATATAATTTAACATTATCACATAATTCACAATCATACATAGTAAGTATTAGCGATAATAGAATTTTTTAAGAACGAGACATCATATTATTGTTATAAGTAAACCATTATCTGAATTCAAAGCCAGTAATAAATATTATGCACATTCTGAAAACTTATTTAACCCTGAGTCTTAACATTTATCGATAGTCAGTTCTGTTCTGTTCCTCTATAAACGGAATGCATATTTTGAATATTCTTCAATACGGTTCAATCCGCTTATATGTTTACTGAAAGAGTGCATTTCCTTATTATTTTATGCCACATAGTCCGCCTTGCTTTCCACTGTATGCTGGCTGGCTGACTGACTGACTGTATTACTCGCTCGGACGCCAGGCTACAAGCATTACTTTGTGCAGGCTAGACATCAGGTATAATATGCATGCAACCATTACCCTCTATCTCTTCTCCTGCACTATCTTTCCCTCTCACTCCCTCTCTCTCTATGTAGATCGCTGTCTCTTTCGCGCTGTGAAAAACTGTTAAATGTTTTTAAATGTGAGAAAATAAAAGTGGAAAACTTGCTGCACTGGCTACCAGCCACCAGCTATCAGCTAGTTGGACCCCCTGGCACAATTTGCAGCTGTTTCGTTGCCTTGCTCCATACCCGTCTGTCTCCCTTCCTCACTCTGTCCGTCTATTTCTCTGTTAGTTAGTGTGGATTTTGGGTCTAGTTAAAAGTTTTGCAGAGAAACATGGGAGTGATTAAATACTCGTATATGGACTCCTCGTAATACTCGTGCGAATTGCACGGCCGCAGCTGCAGTTCAATGCCCCCGTCTATAGAGAAGAGCTTCGAGTGATAAACATTGAACATATAGTGATATATCGCAGGTAGGCGAATACAGACATATGTATGTGCAGATGTGGTCCCCGTTGTATAGACTCGAGATTGTATACTCAAACAGAACAGAACGACATATTGGCAATGGGCTTATTGAGACAAAAGCCGTGTAAAATTACAGATTAATTGTTATTATCGTGGCATATGCGAAAATAAAAAATAAAAAACACAAGCAAACAAAAGGCAGAAAGACAGAAAGAGCGAGGGAGAGAGAGAGAGAGAGACAATGAAAAACAATGCGGAAAATTTGCTTAAGCCACAGGCCATTGCATTGCATGGCATTTTCACTTTCCCGCTTTATGGCCAGGCAGGTAGTGACGGCTTTTTATTTCCCACACGCTTTCCTCACTGCAATCTCAACCTTTTTACCCCATGCGCCCCTTCCCCGTTCCCCTTTGAAAGCTGACCATGTGCATTTGTTGATATTCAGCCAAGGCTCATGGTCTTTGTATCATTTGTGGACTTTTGCTGGCAGAGGTTGAGGATTGAACAGAGATGAGAAGAAGAAGCGGTGAGTTGCCAAGTGCATGAGCAAACGCCTCGCTCTATGATACACACATCCGCTCTAGATATTAGCCGAGAATATTATTATTTCAATGTGACCCACTTGTGATGCATTGAATGGAAGAGCCAACCCCACTTCAGATATGGAAGCCCACTCCAACGGCCACTTGTTAGCCGAGAGAGGATGTTTGAGCAAGTGCTCTCAATGGCTGTGCATTAGTTGTAAATCGTATCTCCCGCTCGAGTTAGATTCGACTATACTTCCACGCTAAATGACCCAATTAACTGGAGACTTTCTGATAATGAAAGTGAGCACATAATTTACAACTGTAGGACGCATATCTCGTGCAGGAAATGCATATATAGTTGAAAGAGATTCTTAAAATTCAACTGATCCAGAGAGATAGTAACAATTGAGGCTAGTTGAGCTATTGACAGATCGATACCTTGTAGATCTTAGATCTAAATATGTTACCCTAATTTTAATACTTTAAAAACACATATATAGATTCCTACTGAAATCGACAAAGTTCATTTGGTAAGCTAAAGATCTTATGGTAAAGCTGGACCTATGAGAACAGAAAAGATAAATACATATTTGACTGTTTTGCAACTCTTGTTCCCCTGTAAGCTTATCTAATCTCGATTATGAACATACACATATTATTGCAAATGTGTTTCGATTTAATTTGAAATATTTTTCTCCATCATAAATGCAGCGATTTGTATTGTCTGCGAATGAATGAAAATGGTTTGATTATGCTAATAAATGGCATCGATTAAGACACCTGGCGCGAGCCATGCAGAAACTATAGAAACTGGAGCTGTAAAGTGAAACCTATCTACATCAAATCACTTTAATCGCCCTCTTAATCTACATTTTCTGATGTCGCAGATGAAAACTGCGAACACACGCACACACTGGAGTGATCGATGCTCGACTTTCACTATTGGCCAGACAGAGTCAAGAAGTGGCATTAAGTGGTTCAATGCTAAAAGTTTAAACGTCAATTACAATTAAAATGAACACATGCCACGCCCCCTCCAAAAAATATATGTGTATATGCAGATTGATGCCATTGCCAATGCGAATGGGAATGCAAATTCCTTTTTCCAGTTGTTGAATGAAAAACTCGTTTTCCATGTCAATTTTCATTTCGCTTTTAGCTAGAGCTACCCTCCCCTTGCCCCTTGGCGCCCTCTAAAGAAAAACCCTTCGCCTACCAAATGGTTGCAATTGCAATTCCTATTACTTAGTGGGAGGGATTTTGTCGGAGGGCATGGGCCAGCCAAAGATACATACGAGCGACACAATTCGCTTGCCAAAAAATCAGGACAACAATAACAATGGGACAGGAAGCAAGCAGCAACAGCAGCGGCATGCGGTGGCTCTGGGGGGTTGTTGGCGAGTAAATAAAAAGGCTGAGAGAGCGAGCGAGCGAGGGAGAGAGAGAGAACAACTGAATCCGTACAGCGCCTGCGCCAGTTCCTTCTCTCGGGACTCCTGAGGCGCCGTTGAGAGCCAAGCGCCAAAATGCACTAGCGAAGAGGCATTTCAGCTAAAGGATAGTGAATGTGAAGGCATAGATATGGAAGGGTATTTGGAAAATTCGGGATTTATATAAAATGGGAAAATTATATCCTCTCCCATCCATCTATCCATTTCTTTTATCCCTAAGCTTTAGTTTCATATCGACCTCTGCATCTTCTTATACGTGGATACTAAATACTTTATATCAGTTAATCACTTATCGATGTTCTTGTTACTCTCTTAAGCTATTATCCAATTTAAATTAAAATAAAATAAATATTAAATAATCTTTAGCTAGCAGATTGATTTTTAAAACTAACCACTAACCCACAGAATAAATGATATGTATATTGTCTCAGCCAACTGATCTATATCATATGAATAACAGATAACAATATTATACTCTACTACTGCAACATCTACATCTTCTTTATCTATATGAAAACTCTCTCAAGTATAGGATGATTTGATAAACACGGATAAAGAATATAGCTATCAAAACACATTTAGAGTATTTCGACTTCGACAGCTGAGCTACATTCCGAATCCTTCCATCGTTCTGTTGCATTTTTCTTAGTGCCCGCGCCCTTTGTTGTTGCTAGCTGAATTTTGCCTTTCGCTGATGGCAATGACTCCTCAATGCAGTCAACGGGGTGCCAAGGGGCTAGCCAGGAGCAGAGGGGAAAGCTTTGGCGCCGGCTTGCATTAACTGCACTTGATAAACGCGATTTGTGAGGGGCGCGCGCGTTAATTTGTCTTCAGCTGCTGTTCTGTGATTCGCTTAATTAAAAGCCAAATCCCAATTCACCAAGTGCTGCTGCTGCTGCTGCTGCTGATGCTACAACAGCTGCATCCTCCAGGACCTAGACTCACTCGAGTGGAGCAGAGTGGGCTTAGACTGGCAGAGGCAGGGACGGAGGCGGAGGTGGAGGGGTCGCTTCGTTTGCCGTTAGTCGCGTGCGTTTTTATTGATTTTTCCCGCAATGCGATGAGAAATGGCCTCTTGTTATGTTCCTGCTCGCTGCTGTTGCTGTTGCTGTTGCTGTTGTTGCTAGTAAACTAAAGTGTGTGCATGTTGTGTATTCATAAAGTTCCTGTTCCTGCGACTGCAGTGAGTGAGAGCGAGAGGCAGACGAGACAAAGAGATAGGGAGAGAGAGAGAGAGAGAGCCGGAGAGGGAGAGGGTTAATGGGAAGACCCTCCAAGCTGCCAACTTAGTTAGTTATGTGGGTTAGTCGCAGGCCCTTCAACTGCACCAATTACCCGATGGCAGCCACAGGATTTCGAACTCCATTGTTATGCGCCTTTAAAAGCTGGCATGCCCCCATGCAGCGGCTTAGCACAGCACAAAGGCATAGGTTTTTATGGGCATGTGAAATGAAAGTGAATCGAAAGGGGTTCAGGCAATGGCACGGGCTTAGCCAATGCAAATATTTTACTGAAAGATTACACGAACTTAATGAAAAACTGCGAGACGTGAACAAATTAAAGCCGGCTTTAATAAGCATTTCAGTTGAGTGCATATAATGTCTGATTTATTTGATAAATACGTTTTCATTTAGCAAGTGCTATATCGCGTTTGATCATTTTATTATTTATTTGCACATTTCCTGTTTGGGTTTACTTTAAATATTTAACCTTATAGCTCCTCCAATAATCATTAAATCACTATTAAATCGGTTTAAACAAGCTGTGCCCACACGCTAATCATTAATCAGTCAGTCAGTCAGTCATTCATTCCTTATCATTTACCTTCATATTGAGAAATACATTTTTTTTACAAAAAGCTATTTTTCTTTATCTCTAATATCGTTCTCTTTCTCTCCTTATGTTTACCTCATTCTTTTTTCGTTCGTCTGTTTAGCTCTTCATTAACACAAATTCGAAATGCCGCCGAACGGCACAAATATCACACAGTTCCGTCTTATCAACCTGATTCCCTTCAGATACAACCGGCGCAATTATCAACTCGTATCTATATATTTGTATACTATATTTCGCGCGGTGTTTCCTGCTGTGAATGTAAAAGCTGTTTCGGAAACTGTGGTATAACGGTAACTGTGACGAAGGTCAGTTATAACTCACCTTAGAAATTCATCTGCTCGTTAGCATAAAACTTAATTGAAATGAAATTTATATCAACTTTTTATTCTTGTTTCTCGCTTTTGCGTCTGCTAGCGAGACTTTGTTGTTGTTGTTGTTGTTGTTGCTGCACCAACAGCTGTTTTGTGCCACACACAGATATACAGACTCACACACACGCGCAGAGCGAGAGAGAGATAGAGAGAGAGAGAGAGCGAGAGACAAGCGCGCTACCGAGCACAAAACATAAATAAACAACAAATATAATTTTATTCTATTTTATTTATTTTGTATGTTAAAAAAAACGTCGCGTATTTTCTTACGTATTTTAATATTTTTACCTATTCTTTTTTATAATTTTTCTTTATTTTTTTTAAAAGCTGTTTTTTAATTTTCTTGGCGCATTTTTGCAATCAATTTTTTTTACATATTTATACTGCTGTTGTTGTTGTTGTTGTGCACACGCGAATGGAATTTCGGTATTTTCTGTGTTGAAAGTGCGTTGCGAGTATCTGCGAGATACTTTTCGGCTAGCAGTTGGCTTTAGTTGTTCAGCATGGGAAAACTCAACGCAACTGCCCTGGTGCACTCATAGCATTTGTTAGCATTCGATTCAACAGAAATACACAAAGATTCACAGTCCAAAATACAGACACGCAGCGACAGAACGACGGAGCGTAGCGGCAGCAGCGCCAACCGAATTGTTATCCAACTCGTTGCAGACACGAAAAGCAACTGAATTCACGGCTCACACAACCCAAACTGAGAGCTCGACGGACTCGCAGCGAACTCAAACGTCGCGAGTCGAGAGTCGAGAGTCGCGCCGCCTCGTACTGCGAGTGTCGAGTGCCGAACGTTGGACGTGGAACGCAGGCGCCGCACAGATACTGCGAGAGCAGTACAGTAGTCACATGCTAAATGCGACAGATTGATACTCGAATAGTTTAGTTTAGTAATAATACAAAAATAAAATAATGAAATGTATTTCGGTATTATATGACATACAAATAAGGTAAGGAGTATGTAAGTAGTATACACTTAATGTACAATTTGTCATGTATAAATAAAGCTAGGGATTTGATTGGGTACAAGTCTGTTTAATATGGTCTAGAGTTGAAAAAATAAAACAGAAACCCAGCGTAGATAATTTTAGGTAAACATGTGGAGGCGATGTGTAAAGAGAGTATACATTTGTATGTAGTTTCATTTTTGGATTATCCATTTATCATACATTTTGATTTGCTCAGTAGAAGATCTTAAATCAAAGATGTATATCTTAAAAGGAGTATATGAAACCTTTAGTAATGAGTATGATATAAATTATATATTAAAAAGCATTACTATGGCAATCGAATAATCTTTCCTTAACTTATAACAAAATCAACAAATAACATATAAATATATTATGGTTAAAATACATAGGATACTTGATACTATGCATTTAGCAATTTTAAACACAAAATATTTTATAAATCATAGAAAAAAATTACATTAAATAATTTATACATT
This sequence comes from Drosophila navojoa, assembly GCF_001654015.2. The sequence continues at coordinate 330,424 of NW_022045885.1, forward strand.
GAGCCAAATACTAAAATGTTAAATCGAACTTTGTAAATTTAGTTAAATCTGAATCTACCTCAGCTGTGGTAAATGAATGATTTCACAAATATGAAGCTTGACTGTGCTGCATTTGAGAGAGCGAGAAGGTATGCGTAACACAGGTGGACAGAGAGACACAAGGAGGGAGAGAGGGAGATAGAGAGTGCGAAAAAGAGAGAGGAGGAGTGAGAGAGTGAGAGCTGAAAACAGAGTGAGGATTTCGCTTGGTGGGCTTTGTGCGGTTTGTTTTAATTTTAGTTTCCATGTTTGTTTCAATTTGCATCTGTTTCAGTTTCTGTTTCAGTTTCTATTTCAGTTTCAGTTTTGGACTCCGCGGTTCGGTCTGCGCTTGGGTCTCGGCTTCTGTTTGGCGTCTTTGGCTGTATTGTGTCTGCATTTGGGGCTTAGGCTTAGTTATTTTTAGCGCCACTCGATTTGGTCTTCGGGACGGTGGTGCGGCGTGGTGCGATGCGTGTGGTGGCCGCGTGTCACATGCCGGCGCGCACTGTCCGCATTTCGCTGTTGCCGCTGACGCCAAAGTCGAGCAATGTGACCGCTTCTCTCTCCCTCTCTCTCCTCCCCCTATCTAAGTCTGTCTCTGTCTGAGCAAAGGCTGCTAATTGCAGGTGCCACTCAACAGGGGGGCAGGAGTGTCGCGGTTGCAATTAGTGCAACTAATTAAGAATATAGCCTGCTAAGTGGAGGCAGCCACCGCTTGCACCCACCTATCGATCAATGCAAGACACCTGTGCAAACATCTGTGTGGGTGCATTGCTCTTAGTGTGTGTGTGTCTATGCCTCGCACTGATTGGATATTAATTTATGCATATCGATACGTGAGCTAGTTGCTTGCCAGTAGGTCAGCAGCTAAGACCTTATCAGACCAAAGCCCTATTTGCATGCAGCAGAGAATCTTTGCAGAGAATCTCTGAAATGCATTTCACACAGGTTTTCGCTGAGAGCAGTCTACAATTCAATTAATTTGTTGTCGATAGAGCCCTCTTAATTACAATGCACTTGAACATCAACAACTCGTCAAAGCTAAATCAAAAGACCGGTCAAGGGGCGGCTTAGTTAGAGCGCAAATTTTATTTTCATGGAAAACTTGTCAAGCTTTTTCTTAAATAACATGGACATTATTACGAAGACTAAGTTAATAGATAAAAGTAATTATAAATAATAATGAATGAAATCAGAGTATACAAATTTAAATGAAAATAAAAAAAATCTGCCAAAGTTTTATTTTCAAATACTTCAAAATTAATTAAGTTAGAACTTACATGAAAAGAAAACCGTTAAAGAAAGATTGAATAAATTTATAAATAAATGGAAATATTTAACTAAAATCAACCCATAAATATTTAAAAGTAAAATATATTAAAATTTTAATGCTTATTGAGTTGGAGATTAATATAAATTATAATATAATTTAAATTTTGTACTGCATATGTATATACATATTTCCAGATGTATCACTTCAAAAATAAATACTCTGAAGTATATAGTGAGATGTCAAAAATAAACCAATAAAAATTGGAAATCTTTTCAAAATAATATAATGTTGTAGACATGTCGGTTGCCTTTTGACTTAGTCATGAAAGCGAGCAGTTATTCTATATATAAATTTGTGTACTATAACTATACAGTCTGATAAGAGATAGCTATATCTTGGCTGTTATCTTATGCATTCACTGCTAAGCTCATTTTATAGTCCTGGCAAAGTTCACACTCTCTGAAATCCCCCAGCATTATGGCCATAAAAAACGGCACAAAGCTTGTTTCTCGCTCACTCAGTGGAAATATAGCAGAAGCCAACACACGTGCTTAGTATTTACCGTTATAAATATATGTACATTCATAAGATAATATATAGGTATAAGCTGTCCCTAGGGCAGCGCGCATCATCAAACGCTGAAGCCGAATGAAACTGCGAAAGAGCACGGCGTGACGCACTTGCCAGACGAATTTCTCAATCATAAGGTATTGTCTATATGTTCAGCCAAAAATAAGAGAGAAGAAACAAACGCCGAAGCACGAGTATATAGTATAATATATATGCTAATGCAAATGAGCATGCGACTGCAAATATGCAGCTGATATGATACGGCGTTTGAGTTAATGAGCCGTTGACTGGCTGCGCGGCGGGTTCAATGCCCACAACTGAGTCGAAAATACGCATAGAATAGCGCCGAGCGGTAGGTAGAGCATTCCATAGCCAAACTGTGGCGTGCAGATGCTGTGCACGCTGAGAATGACTGACTGGCGAATTCTCTGGAATCGCCAGCAGAAATGCAGTGCCATGAATAATTGTTGACGTTCTGTTAGGAATAACTTTAATAATGCTAAAGCTAATACTCATTATATTTGAATGCAGATAAAGGCAATCTTTGGAAAAAAGCGATATTTATTGACCTTTCGCATTGAAAGCATTTATAATTTGCAAATGAATATTGAGAAAAATAATTTATTGTTATTTAACGGAATAAAGTTTGTTCTCAAATCCAGTTCATTCAAGAGCTTATGAAAGTACACATAAACCAAAAGTATTTCATATATGTCTATTGCACAATCCACTATTAGAGTAAACCAATATTTAGACAGACTCACGTAGAGTTTAGTCTACCTGAAATATATGTACATATGAAATATTCCATCTGCTCACATAGAGTCAAGTACTATATACCCTCCCTCGGAGATTTACGCACAGGGTGTGCGAAGCGACAGGCTTCCGACGACGACGGCGACAAACAAAGGCGAAAGGCCACGCAACTGGCCATGACTGACACCCTGGCAAGAGGTAGCCAATGATCCTGATGCCCGTGCAGATGATGATGCGGCCAGCAGAGAATCCGACAGACTGACGTCTGGCCGAGCGTCCCTCTGTCTATCGGCTCGTCTGTCGGCACGCCGAAGCGTGGCAGGAGAAATCACATGCAATACAAATTAAGCAAATGTTTGATGAAATTTGACTACTACTGGCCATGGGAGTTGAAGCCGGAGATGGTGGCCTGCACCTGCACCTGCACCTGGGGCAACTGACAACTGGCAACAGGCAACAGGCAGCAGACAACCACAGCAACCAGATAAACTCTTGGCCATACAGATGCAGATATGTTTGCGGCATCTGCAGCGACCAGCATGAATTTTGCTGTCGTTTGGCCAAACCAGATGCAATTGAAGGCCAGATAGAGAGGGGCAGAAAAAGAGGCAGGGAGGGAGCAGGAGCAGAGGGAGGGGGCTATGCAAACAGAAATGCAGTTATGTGCATATCCCATATGAACGGTTGGGCTAGTTGAGCTGCCCTTTTGTTGTTCATTTTTAACGTGTGCAGCAAAGGTCGATAATGCACAGGTCAAATCCGTTTCATCGGCTACCCACACTCATTGGGCTGACACCCTTTCCATAATTTTGGCAATTGAAATGCATGGGCAATACATTGTGAATTATAAATGCACCAACAACGAATCGCTAAAGCCTTTAATTGATGCAATGCAAACGAAAATCTCAAGGTTGAAACTTTAAACATCCTGGTGTTTTATATTTTTATGATATAATTTGAGATCTATCTTACCTTAAACTATGCAAGTATGCAGGTGATTACTTTTAAAACTCTGCTGCTATTTAAATTGATGTACTCTTCAGATTATTTCTGAAGAAATTTTTTACTTTTAACTTAAGCCGGCAAACTTAACGACATGTCTGATTGACGAAAAGATAGTTGTTATAATAGGGTTGTTGTACACGCTAAAATCTACTACTAATCTTAACGAAGAACATGCTTAACGATATTTAGTCAGTTCACGAACGACTTCTCAACGAGCTGCTCGCTAGTAAACAATGCTTAACGAAGGCTACGAATTTATCAAATTTCCACACCCACAACAAACGATGGCTGTACAATGATTAGCGAAAATCCGAATATATTTGCGATACTAGTAATTTGACATATACATTTATTCACTTAGTACAAAGCCATGTTTAAAATATAATCGCTTTGGCATGTGCAATTGAAATAACACTGCATTACTTACGAGTCGCCAGCTAAACGAAATGGCACTTGAGATTTAACAGACTAACTCACTCACATATTCAAGACACAAACCATTGTAGCTCGCATATCGTCTGCCGCCACAACTTATCGAGGAAACCGATAACATAGAAAACATGTTAATACAAATTCAAATACATTTAGCGTGCGTAATAGAATTTAATATTTTATAGCTGCAGAATCTCAAATTCCACATTAAATAACAAGACTGTCAATCACTATTTAATGAATAATCTCATTTAACCTTTTATTTAATAACCTTTACTAATTATATGCATAACTTAGTCAATATTTTGTTGTTCTGTTTTAAATTTCTTGTGTTTGTAATTATAATTAAAATATTTGTTGAGCTTATAATTTATTAAAAACTATGCGCGGATAAATGAGTCACTTGCCAATGCGAGCATCGTCGCTTGGTTCATATACAAATTCAATTACAAAAAACTGAATACTTGCAGGGCATTCCCCGTTACATTATGTTTACCGTTATGTTTGCACTACACTTACACAGCGAACTCTATAAATATATGTATATATATGTATGTGTATGTGTGTGTGTGTGTGTGTGTGTGTGTATGTGTATTTATATGTGGTACAACTACTCGTATATGGATTCATGAATTTCGATTTGGATATACGATTTATACAGTTACAAATTGCCTAGGGGATTACGCTTAGACTATATAACTAAATAATTGCCGCTGGTTCATAGAATAACATTAAAAATTTTGGTACAGTCATCGTCGTCATAAATATATGTGTATATAAATATGCATAGATCAATATTATTATTATAATTATTTTATTTGTTTTGTTGTCCAATTATTTTATTTTCTCATACGCGGAATGCCCCTAATGCTGATTGGTTTTGGTTAGATTTGCGTTCGTATTTACAGATTTTCCACTTATCAGTATAGCTAGCCATTAATTTCGTTTTGATTATGTTCTTACTTACATACGTACAATCATAGTGAATGCAAATAATTAATAATAATTAATGGTGATTAAATTAGATTAAGTGCTCAATGTATTGCCTCAAATGCTTTGTAAGCTTTGTCATATTCAATTACTTAGCTTAAAATTAACAATAATTAATAGTAATTAAACACAAACTAAAGCACACGAAATTATAAGTGGGAATAGGAACTAAAAGCACCAGCAAAATATACAAAATCAAAAACCATATAATTATTGTATAAAGTATATGCTTAGTTGTAAATTAAATATTGTCGAATCGAAGTTCGAAATTAGACTCTTAATTAATTGAATTCATTCGAACATATTGCATGCCATTTTCACAGTTGGACCTCTCTCTCGCTCTTCAGGTGCGCAGTGGGGGCGGCAGCGCGGCGGGGTGTGGCGGTGGCAGGCTTCCAGCTCCAGCTGCTCCGCGTACTCCCGCTCCTGCTCCTGCTCCGGCTCCTCCGCCACCGCCTCCTGGCCCGTGCGGCGGCACTCGCTTAGACCTGTAGCGCTTCAGCTTACGCCGCGCCATGAAGATGCTCGGATTGAAGTTGAAGTCGCGACAGCCGTGCTGGGGCGGTGCATGCGGCGGGGGCGGGGCAGGAGGCGAGTGGGTGGTGGGTGCAGCGGCGTCCAGCTCGTAGGGCGGGAAGAACATTGGGTTGGCAGCCCAATCCCGCCACATATTTCAATCCTGCGCCGCCCCATTCGCCTGCGCCAGCGTCGCCTCGCCATGTCGCCGCTGCTCCATGGCAGCAGCGGCCGCAGCCATGGCGAAGTCATCGTCCAGCGAGGAGGATTGCTTGGAGCCCACCGACTTGCAGTCCTCGTCCATGCTGACGCCCAGATTGTGCATGGCCACGGCCGCATGATGACGCTCCGCCGGCGGCAGCAGGTTGAGCATGCTGAGCGGAAGGCCGGGGAACCCGCCGGCAAAGTCCGGGTAGAAGCCTTGCGGATTGAACGGGTTGAATAGCGAATTGGGGCCGCCCAGCAGATCCGGCTCTGAGCTGCCGCTGCGTGGCCCAGCGGGCGGACCCAGCGGCAGGCCCAGCTCCAAGTCGAGCGGCCCCAGGCCGGCCAGGTCGCTGGGATGTGGCATGGGTGGTGGGCCGCCACCGGAGCCACTGCCATTGCCGTTGCCATTGGGGTTGCTGTTGTTGCCGCTCGAATTGGCATGGGCGTTCTTCTCCTTGTCCTTTTCCTTGCGCTCCTTTTTCTCGCTCTTGGAGCCACTGCCACCGCCGCTGATGCCCATCTGCAGCATCTCGATGGGCGGCCCGCTGATGCAGTCCTTGCGCAGCTGCTCCAGCTTCAAGCTCTTGCCGTACTTGCCCCGCACATACATCAGCAGCGAGTTGTAGGGAATGCCAAAGATGCGCGACGCCTGAGACGTGGTCATCTTCTTGTTCCACACGTGCTGCAGTGCCTCCGTCAGCTCTGTGTTGGTCCACGAACGTGGCGGGCCGCCGCGTGGCGCCGAGTGCTGTCCTTTGGGGCGTGGCACTAGAATACAAAGAGAGAGAGAGGGAGAGAGATTGATTAGTACTTGTATGCGAAGCTCCACTGTAGTCTTGAGTCTTAGTCGGGTTATCTGGCGGCGACCATCTCCTAATGTTTCAATCTACGTGCCCCATATGCGGCCTAGACAATTTTGTTGAAAGATTCGCCCATTGTCTGCAGTTGCCTACAGCTCATACACACCCTGTTGCTGTTCCAATACCCTGTAGACTGTGTAGTGCACTACAGGGTATATGTCTAAGGTTTCAGCGTAAGCTAAGGCGAATATGAACGTATTTCATGAATAGGCGCAAATCACTTCAATTCAGCTGCATCGATTCTGACCTTAAATCGATATTTATCGATTATTAATTACACTCATTGAAGGTTAACTTAAGGTAAGGTTGAGTGCGTCAGGTAGGTAAGCAGGCGCAGAGCATAACTGCTAGCCTGGCACTCTCTTGCTGCGGTTGCCGTTGCATGTGGCACCTACAGAAAGGCGAACGCTGTGGTGGTTCCCATACCCGCAGCCTGCGCTGGAGCCGGTGCCTCGCCCGACCTTCCATATGCAAATTACGAGCATGCCTCGTCACATGCGCCGCCAAAACTCAATTTAGATCCACAGATATCGACCTGCCCCACAACGAGAGAGTTGCTGCCACAGGTTCAGCTGGTCCGATCGACAACAACTGCGACTTGGAGACAACATCGAGCATAGAGTTGAGACTGAGACTGAAGCTGGAGCTGCAGTTGGAGCTGCAGTTGGAGCTGGCAGTTTGAAGCCATGTCGAATCGCTGCGCACTTATATGTAGCCAAAATTTGCTGACTGCGATAATTTACAGTTTATTACAGCTTTTCCTTTGGCTCTGTGGCCTGGCTGATAGTGCCGATAGACAGACTTTGGCAAAGTGAAAACCAATGTGGGACTCAAGAGCTGATATGAGAGCATTTGACGAGAGCGAGCTTGAGGAGAAGAGAAGCTGAAATATGTGTAAAGCTGGCCTCACGAGGAACTCTGCTTATTAGGTTCAGGTATGCGGAGGCTCGTTATTAGTTCGAAGTTCTTATGTAATGCAGCTGTTATTTGTTTTTCTCCTTTTGCTTTTTGTTTGGGTTCAAATGATAGGTCAGACCTTTTTTCCAATGAACTGCAACCAGAACAAGCCGGCAGAACCCCGATGCAATTGTTGTGGCTCTTCGAGCTGTTGTTGGCTTCTAATAAGGCAGGCAGCGCTGCCCCTGGACGTCCTCTCAGCTAGCCAAATGAAATTTGAATTTGTTACAAATCGCAAATCACGTTTTCAGACATAAACAACTGACTAGAGCGCGGGACAGGCAGACAGAGAGAAAGAAAGAAAGAAAGGGAGGCAGCGAGACAGAAGGAGAGAAAACAATCAGAAAATGAACAAATGAATGTGAACAAATCAGTTAATCACACCCACACGAAGACAATGAAAGCAAAGCTAAGCATGCCAAAGCAAAGGCCCTAGAAATATGTTAGTTGCCCTGCCGCCCGCAGGCCCGCTCGAGCTTGATTCAAGTGCTTGATTCTTATCAATGTTGGCCAAAGGAAGAAACGTAGGGAAAACCCGTTTGCCCGATTCGCAATAAAGAATATCGTGCTATACGCCAGATTTGCGCTTTTTAGCACAGTTTTATTTACTGTTTCACATTGTTCGTAACTTAAACAGCGATTGTCATGGTCTGGATGAGTAGGCGTCCCTCATTGCCTCCCTCCCTCTCCCACTCTATCTGTGTGTGTGTGTGTGTGTGTGATGAGCACACCGAAGATCAACTCAGATACGAGCTTTGTTGTGGCATTTCGCTTTTGGCATGCCAAGCATCTGATCACGACTTTCTGTAACTGTGGCTATTGATCACAAAATTAAGCAATTAAATGTGATCCGAGTTGAAAGTGTGTACGAAACGAAGTGGAAAGATCGTCGATCAGATCTCAGCATACGGCCAGATTACTCTCATGCATGTAAGAGATTTGTTTATGAAAATTAAACATAATTGTGGGCAGAAAATGAGCATATAATGAACCAAAGTCAATCCAACATGAGCTCAAAAGATCTTGCTTTTTGATGAAGTAGTAGAAAAGAGACAGCAAATCTTGAATTCATATACGAAGCTAACCAATGCCAATACTAGACACAGATCGGGTTTTTATTGATAGATCATAATGCACTTTAACATTTATCGTAGGAAATACAGATAAAAGCTCTCATGAAATGTGAATCGAACCCTTTACACAATAGAGACAAGGCCCACAAAACACTAGATATTTAAGCATTAGCTTAAAGCCTAGTTAACTATTTGGAAGCAATAACTTTAGGTCTACATAGTGACCCCTCCTAACTTTTCTTCATTTCACTTGGCAGCTCATTGTGGCGCCTGAAACATTTAAGAGATCATTCACGAAATCATTTAAGATCTCAGCTCTATCTCTCATTCGTGAAAAGCGCTAGCCAAGCACTTAAGCCATCAACGCCAGCCCAGCTGTCAAATTAGCTGTCAAAACTTGCAGCTCACATGCTCGGCTCAAGCGTAAGCCAACAATCATCGAGCCGCTTCGCCCCTCCAGCTCCCTCGTTTGTCAATCACATGACAATCAAGAGAGATAGATAATTGATTTCTGAACCACATTTTGTGCATATTATAGAAATATTATTTCCCCACACATAAACACATGCATGCACACATACAGTTACATGAAAAAATTCATTAACTTTCTGAGGTTTCACTTGCATTTCAAATAAAGAAATCAAAATAAACGACTGCGTTTATGGAGCTGACTATTTGTCAATCAAGAGTTGAGGGGAAAAAAGAAAAAACAAAACACGACGTTTACGATATGCATAGGTGCACATGTTGATACAGCGAAGAAACAAACAAACAACCCAGAAGTGCAGGCCAGGCCAGTGGAGCTACACAGGAAAACCACAAAAACAAATTTGCCGCCTCACATGATCGCACGAGTGATCGCGTCTTAGCTGATCGAGGGGGCAACGCGGCGGATAGAATGCCGAAAGGAAATGAGCATGCATTGAATTCAGATCGTTTTGTTTTTTCTTTTATCTGTGAGTGTGGCAAAAGGGGAAGAACTGTGATCAGTGATCACTGATCAGTTAAGTTTTTGCTGCGAGTATTGATATATGTAAAAAATCATTTACGGAAATGTTAAAACATGAAATGGCAAAGAAGTCTGTTTAAAATAGTAAAAATCTCCAGCTGAGACTGAGATAATATTGATAGATAGAGGCACATGATTGTAAACAGATTTATAAGATAAATTATGAATAGATAGAATGAAATCAGCTGATAATGAGCGAGCATATCATCCCTCTCTATTCAACGAACCAAGACTCATAGAGTAAGAGAAAACCTTAAGGCATTCAAGATCAGTGCAATATCCATTTTCAAGTAATAGTCTGTAATATAATTTATTTCAACAAAACTGATCCATTACAATTTTTGTTTCTAACTGTATGTTCGCAGATATTTACTGATCAACGATCTATGGCTAAAGATCAGACACCTACTGAAGCGATTGCTAGTGATTGCCCAAGCCAGCGACGTGATCAAAAGTGCAGCAACTTTTTTCCTGACTGCGCTCGGTAGAGAGATCAATCAGTCAGGTGTGAAGTAAGGCACGAAACGGCATTAGGTAAAGGGAGACTTCGGCAGCAGCGATTGCACAGTGATCGACATGGCAATCATGTTGAATGGATTTTCAACCTTTCTCGCGCAGTACGTTTTCTGTGTGTCTGATTTTGTTTTTATTGGGTTCGAAGTTAACGCTCCGAGGTTAATTAGCTGTTTGTTTTTCACGTAGTCGAAGCTAAAGGTGACGGGCTTTTCGATGACTACTCACTTTTCTTTTTGAGAAACGGCGGCGGACCGCCGGGCATATCGCGTGGATCACTCATTTCCATTAGCGGGTTGTAGAGCTTGCCAGGATCGATGCCGGGCGGAAACAGGCCAAGTGGCGAGTCCAGGCCAAACACTGGAAGAAAGAGAGAAGCATGAGTTAAGTTAGATGAAAATTATCGAAAATATTAAACTTATGCCGTTAGCTAATCAGCTGTGTTACTCGTTCTATTTTCTTCCTGGCTATTTATAAGTTGGCTTTATTTAAAAACTGACTTCAATTGCGAATGTTTCCATAAGCGATTCATTTTCCAGCTCAGTGAATGGCCAAACTAACAATGGGAAGCAGAGCGAAGGCGAAGGCGAAGGCGAACGCAAATCCGAACTTCCGAGACAGAACCCCAAAGACTCTGGCAATCGAGTGCAACTGGCTGTAGAAGTGGATGTCGACAATGTAAACAATGGAACGTCATTATTCTATTAATAATTTGCGCTACGAGTGCACTTCTACACATGAGTGAAACAATTGAAGCGCTGATGAGGCATCCACGACGAGCCGAAGGATCTGCGAAGACGGTGAACAGGAAGCCACAGAGTGCGCAGGGAGAAGCCACAGGAGCAGAGCAGCCTCAGTGTGTGTCAGGCATAACGCATAACGCATAACACTGACGTTCTGCTCAATGATTTCATAAGTACGCGAATGCGAATCTAAGACACAACACACACCCTCAAACGCACACACACACCCACATGAATAAATGCGAGTATTTGTATCTATATCTTAAGACGTTTGTATCTGCTGCATAATGACACAAATAACGAGCGCGCATTGTTTGCGACGCGCTCTGCAACTCAAGTATTCAAGACATAACAACACGATGCGTATACGTAATATGCGTTTCTATTTTGCCTTCCTCTGGATCACCCTCTGCCCCTCTGTCTATCGCTTTCTCTCTCTCTCGCTCTCTGGAACTCCATATTCGAAATCAAAGCAAGTCTGCCTTGGCGAAATTAGTGCGGATTTCTTTTCACGTTTATTCTCAAGGGTTCTAGAACAAGACAGCCATTGAGTTGTCTACACACACCCACACACAACGCATGCACCCACACAAACACACTCCCATGTCACATGCTATTAGTTCAATGATTTTCACGCCGAAATGCCGCTTGCTGGCACAAAAAATAAATCACATTCTTCATACGGCAAATCTTTTTCTACGGCTGTCTGCAACGCTTCTGTTTGGCCAGAAAGTGAGTGTAGTGTAAACAAAGCCGGGCAACGGTGACTATATGGATTACTATGTGACATTAGGGGAAGGGGTAGGGAATGAGAGAGAGCACCTGCATATTGAAAGACAGACTTTTGATCATAAGCTCCTGTACAGAGCTTAGCAACGCATCCTTTTTGCATGTATTTAGGAAAAAATAGAAGTATAAAATCGTATCACCTACAATAATTCTAAGGGTTTAGTTTAGTGTACAATTGTCTGAATTCGCATGTGATAACTACCAGAGTGTTGAGTAGATATTCAAATTCTTATTCAAATGATATCTCCCTTATAATTTCAATTCTCTCTGAACATTCTTCCCATCGTCTTTTAATAATCTCAAAGATAACTTTCTCATGATATTTTGTTCTAATGACATACACCTTCCTAACAATCCTATCGATTGTCACCATCATCATATAGCAATTTCTTGCATTGTTCTGTTAGTTTTTATCCCATTCAACTTTCCTCCGATGCTTTCGACCTCCTAAGTCCTACGATCTCCGCATATTCAACTTCCCATTGCCTTCAGCCGACATCACATATACATAGTAGATTCCCAAGCTAAGGTAGGGTATATGCTTCCTTTTGCATTTCTTTGCCAAGTCGCGGCTTCTTGCTTGTATTCTTGGCTGGCATTCATTGCCTGCAGCCTGTTTATGCAGTAGTTAGCGAGCTGCTTGTAAGCCCCCTCGCACAGCCCCATTCTCCGCCCCTAGCCCCATGGCCAGCATTGCTCTGATATGTTGGTTGAAATTTTTGTCGCATTAAAAGGTATTGCGCTTCCTGCGACTCGGCATTTTCGTACAATTTTTCATATTTTTGTGCCTTAATTTATTTTATATCCTGTGTGCGCGTCGCGCCCGTCAGAGAAACGGGTTTGAGTTGGCCGAGGGGGCTGGACTCCCCAAACGGATATTATTAATATGAATATCGCGCGACTTATATGCAAAGTTTTATACGAAAAGGGAAGCGACAAGGGCCTGGAGCAGAGAGAGAGAAAGGACATGAAGGAATATCAGAAGTCTAAGGAATCAGAGCTCAGTGAGGTGAGGTCACACAGCACACAGGACTCTGTATTTTTTATTTATGCAGCCAAAGTTGTTTGCCAAAAGGTTTAAGCGTCACTGCAGCTCCATGTGGCATACTTTAAACACAACACACTCTGTGTGAGTGTGTGTGTGTGTGTGGGCGTAGAGTTGTCTGTGTGTGTGTGTCTGTCTGTTTGGGCAACTTAAAAGTCATTTCGCTAAACGTCTGCCGACAGTTTGAACTCGCGACTAAGAAAAAACACATACACACACACACACACACACACAGTCACACATGTTGTTTCGCCTGCTTCACATGTTGCCAAGACACAACATAAATTCCAAGCGACCTGCACGCAACATTGAGCTCGCTTCCCACGCCCCTTTTGCACCTCCGCCTCTGTGGCTGCCTCTGTCTCTCTGTCTCGGGTGACATAAATATATATGTATGTATATGGAAAGAAAATCATATATACACCGCAATTGAATTTATTTCGACTGCAACTCCAATTTGCGAGTTTGCAACGACCGCAAATGCAGCGACAAGGAACAGAGTCCACTTCCACCTCTACCTCCCCCTCCCCGACCGACAACTCCACCTATGCGCAGGAAAATTTGTTGAGTCTATGCAACGCCACACAGAGGCGCCAGCAGGCAAGAGGGGCGCAATAACTAAACTGTCAAATTATTAGAGCTGCACTTGCGGGTCTACTCGTACTTTAGTTTTTCAGTTCATTTCAATATTTTTTATGAGCTGTCAACGGGCAAAAATTGTTTATGACTTAATTAGGAATGAAATGAAAGGGGTTGCAAAGGGGGGTAGGAGGTAGAGTGAACTAGGCAATAGGTTAAAAAGCAGGCGCACACGTTCGTGACATGGGCGAAGGAAAATAGCTTTTAAATTGCGAATTGCAGTGGGCAAAATGTGCAAAAAAATTAACATGAGCAGCGCATAGATGGGTCGTAGGGCAAGCTAAGAGGGAGAAGCAAGAATGTGAACTTTTAATGGTTATGCGAACCTAAGAATGTTAAGGATATGATTAAAATCATCGAATACAAATAGTTGAAGTGATGTATAGAGGAAAGATCTGTTAAACGGACAATATAAATGATATAGATAGGAGGTATGACGGGAAAATACACTAAAGAAAAATCCTTCTCAAATGCTTGCAGTGATATGGGGTACTTTTCTTTTCAGGTCAGCCAGATGTAAGTTTGTACATATAATATGTAGATACATCCTTCAAGCGCTCCTGCCAACTTGTTGCACCGAAGTACATAAGCAAAAAAAAAATATCCATAAGCATATAAAATGACAGAGAAAAAATACTTATAAAGCTGCGGGAGAGTGTGAATACCCACACGGAAGGACAACCTAATGCGTTTAAGGGCTTTGCGACAGCTTTGGTCCTGGCAACGAGCGCATGAGTTGAGCAAAGGATGCTTATGCAATCGGAGCCGCTTTGATGTTGTCGGTGGCAGACAGAGAGTCAGGGAGGAAGGGATAAGGCGACAGTGGCCACATGTTGCATGCTGCAAGCCAGCGACATGGCAGCTTATTAAATGCCAGGTTACTGGTGCGTACGTGCGGGAAGAAGTCACAGTGGCAAGAGGTCCTCAAGAGGACAGGGAGAGAGAGAGAGTGGCCGAGAGAGAGGGTAAAGTAAAACGGAGGCAGATAGAGTAGGAGCTGTCCGTAAGGACTACAAGCTTCAAGGATCGAGAGTGGAGAATGAAAATAAGAGAGGATTGCTCGGAGAGACTAAAGGTAGTCGCGCTTATTAGGACTTCCGCTTATGATAAGGCAAAATGTGCTTAGACAGCAACAGGATGCGAAGGAGCAGCAGAATGAAGCCGGGTCTAACCCAGTGACCCCGCATGAAGTGAAAAATGAAAGGCGGCTACTTACTGTGGGGCGGCGTTAGCGTCAACGCCGAGGACATACCGGGAAAGGGCAGCGGCGACGGCGGATGCGGCTGTCCATCCTGCGGATTATAGTGGCCGGGCAGGCTCATCGGCGAGGTAGGCCCGAATTCTTTGCAGAAGTCCTTGCCGAAGTCCTTGCCAAAATCCTTGCCAAAATCCTTGCCAAACTCCTTTCCAAACTCCTTGCCGAACTCCTTGCCGAACTCCTTGCTCAGCCGATTCATACTCTCCTCGAGCCGCTCGTGCGGCGCCTGACCCGGTCCCGTCACCCCATTGTGCGGCCCAAAGGGCGGCAAACCCATCGGCCCCAGCAGATTGTTGGCGAATGCATTGTGCTCGCGCTGCAGCGCCTGCTCGCGCGTCTCGCGTGGGTCCCGCGCCTCGCGCTGATGCATGGCTGCCGCTGCGGCTGCCGCGGCCAGCGACATTTCCATTTGATGCTCCATGTGATGGAAGGGATTCTCGCCAGCCGCACCTGCAGCGGCCACGGCTGCAGCGGCAGCCGCATGCATCTGTGCCTCCAGGGCTTCCATGTGGCAGGGCGGGCTGTCGGGCAGGCCGGGTGGCCGCATACCGGGTGGGGGGAAGGGCAACAGCCCGTTGTTGCCGGGCGTGCAGCTGTTGGGCGTGTGGCTGGGCGTGGAGCTAGCGCTGGGCTTGGCATTGAGCTGCCTGATGTCCTTTAAGGATAACATGATGCGCTGATTGTTGTCCTGCAGCTTGCTGCTGTTGTTGTTATTGTTGTTGTTGCTGCTGCTGCTGCTGTTGTTGTTGTTCGTGTTGCTCTCATTGTCGGAAGAGTGGCAGTTGCTAGTGTCCTTGTCCTTCTTGGTGGTGCACAGATCCTCCGGCCCATCGCTGGGACAAGGTGACATTGCTGCTGCATTGGCCGCGGCCACAGCCGCCTGCCTGCGCAGTTCGTTGGTCGTGTGTATAAGCTCTTCGATGTCCTGTTCGTCCTCGTCCTCGTCCGGATCGTGTTCATGATCGTGATCATGCTCCCGATCGTGATTGTGGTCGTGATCGTGATCGTGATCGTTCTGCTGCTCCTGCTCGTTCTCAGCCTCTTCCTGCTCTTGATCTTGCTCCGGTTCTTGATCTTCGTCCTCTTCCTCATCTAGCTCAGGCTCGGCCTGTTGATTGGACGTGATGAGTGGCATCGCTTGCTCCTGCTCTGGCTCAAGATTATCCTTCTGCTGTTGCTGATGCTGCTGCTGCTGTTGCTCAGGCTCAGCAGGAGGAGCCTCTGTGTGCTGCTCATCCTGATCCATAGGAATCACGTCGTCCATTGTGGAATGCTTGTCGTTTTGCTCCCGGTCTAGATTCTGGTCCTGATCCTCCCGCAGCTCATGTTTGATCACAGTTTGCAGCGCCGACTCCGACGTCTCCGGCTTGTTGAGCGCAAAGTCGTGGGGCACATCGCCGGATCGTCGCCGTGGACGCGCCTGCTTGCGACGTGGCATGGGCGAACTTCCGCCCAGCTCCTGATCGCTCTCTGGCTCCCGTTCGCACTCCTGATCCCGCTTGCGACGCAGACTGAGTGCCGCCATAGTGCTAGCCGGACTGCCAAAGAGCCGACCGGGCATGATTAGCTTTCCACTCGTTGGCCTCACCATCGACGGCGGCTCGTCCTCGTAGCTGGACGACAGTAGGGAGGCGTCCAGCAGATTAAAATCATCGGGCGAGGCGGCCGGAGTGGGCGTATGCTCCGGCACGGAGCTCTCGACCAAGCCGCGCACCTGTAGCGATTCACCTGCCTGTATGAGAGTCTGCAAGCGCTGCTGGGGCACACTGATCTCTCCCCGATACATAAAGTCCACAATCGCCTGAACGACCCAGCCGCGGAAGTCCTTCAGCACTATGACAGGGTGCTTGCAGGGCGTCTCCGCGAAGACGCGCTGGAAGAACGGAGAGCAGGCGGACAAGACCATCTTGTGGGCACGTATCGAGGTCTCTGCACAGACGAGGGTCACGTCCACCAGCGTCTTGGTCTGCAGCAGGGCGTCGAAGGCGCGCAGGATGTGATTCTGATGGTTGTTCCAGCGCAGGCTGTAGTGATCCTGTGTGGCCGCCAAGGCGGCGCTCACCGCAGTGGGCGTGGCAGGTGGACTGTGCGTCGTTGTGGGCGTAGCAGCTGCGGCTGTTGCTGCTGCTGCTGCCGCACTCGCCGTTTGGCTCATGTTCAGCGGCAAAGCTGGCGGCGTGGGTGGCGTTGTGGGTGGCGTCGTATGCATCGCGGCATGGGCGTGGCTGTGGGTCGATGTCGCTGGCATAGGCATGGGCAGCGACAGAGGCAAAGGCAGAGGCAGAGGCAGGGCCAGCTGATGATGCGTGTGTAGCTGCTGATGATGGTGGTCAGAGATGGTGTTCACTCCTGCTCCCGTTCCCGTTCCTGCTCCTGCTCCTGTTGCTGCTCCTGCCCCAGCCGTCACGGCCACTCCCGGCGGCGTCGTGTTGGTTGGCTTGGCCAGCAACGGCAACGCGGCAAGTGGCGCTGGCGCCACCTGGCGGCCGTATTCGTTCATATGCAGCGCCAGCGGCAGTGACGTCAGTTTGCAGCGTTTTATCAGCTCCTCGGCGTCCTTTAACATGCCCCGCTTCCGCTCTAGCTCACTTGTCGCACCTCAAAGCTTCCAGTTGCTGCTAGACGACCAGATAGCTGCAAGGAGAAGAAGAGGAAGCAGAGAAAAACATAGGTTAGAGGCGAATGTACAAAAGGAGCTTAGGCATGCTTTGCATAATGTATTTACATATAATACACTGAAAGAATAGCTTCATGGGAATCAGAGTAGTGTTGGAGTACTGACATGATGACCTGATTCTGACTAAGTGTAAGTGATATAATTGGGTTGTCATAAAAAATCTTACTAAGCCGTCCTTAATAGACAAAAGTCGAAGTTTCGATACACTTAAATTTTTGGAATGATGAATTTATTGATGGATGAACAGAAAATTTTAAGAGGATTAAAAATATAGAATTAAATTAAAGATGCATCCCTATTCTTTCTTTCCAAGGTATAGCATTGATTTACCAAAATTTAGAGATATTTAATTAATAATAATAAACTTTAATAATTTCAAGCCTATTACTAAGAACGCACTTCGAATATGATGATCATCTACCGTAAATATCATTATTCATATATGCTGCTATAAGATTTCATTTAGAGTTTAGAGTTGACAGTCATAGTCGCACTTGTTTTCGCTCAGTGTAGTCAATACTCGTTACTCGTGACATATGCCATGTCGTGTATGTGCTGTGATAATATGTTAATGAGTCGCGGCATATATCATCTTTTTTTGCCTACCCTCCACCCATCACAATGCGCAGCATTTTCAGCAAATCCCAAGCACAACAAAAGCCAAAACAATGCAAAAGCCGAACAAAAAAGAAAAAAAGACAAACAGGAGTAGAAACTGTGCAAACGCACATGAAGCAATCAGAGTCGGCTACGTGTCGTGTCGCATATCCTTGAGGATATCACATGCAGATGTGTGATGTGTGATAATGGCTCACTCGTCTAGCCCCTGTGCCTCTCGCTCTGCGCCCCGCGCCCCGCGCCACAACACCATCAAGCCAGCTAGTCTGCCAGCCCGGCTCCCTCCCTGCCTGCCTGCCTGCAGCTTTTTCTATCAGTGCGTCTGTCTATAGCGCGTTTTTTGTTTGTTTATCTAAGCCTCATACAGACCCATGAACACAGTGGAGATTTTTTATGATATAACAAAATCATTAGGAGTAAAACTATTTATAATTATCCATTCCTTATTTAAGGTAAAACTTATCTAATCTTTTAATATTGTTTAATTATTGAATTAATGTAACTAACATATATCGAAGGAGTTCATTGAAGTAAATTAGTCCCTATTATGTTTCTCAAAGTTTTGGTTTTAGAATCTAAATTTGTCAACGGAAACTAGCCGGTTTTTCTTATCACTACCTTATTAAACTATTTCTAGACTCATTGTCTGATATATTCTGGCTCATTAAATTCTGTCCCTAATATTTTCTGTACTGCCCACTGTGCGTTGTCTGATGAGCTTTTTTTCACGCATCTCAGTGCGTGGCATCTAATTAATTCAGCAACTGTCTGGCGTGCTGTACCTCCACACACACGCACACACACCTTGGTAACTCTCACTCTCGCTAGAGGGCGCTGCATGCTGCGTGTGTGAATTTTAAAAAGAGTCGGCAGCTGGCTGACAGCGCACATCCCGTCACCTAGTCAAGCAGGAGTCCTTGCCAAAGCCAAGCCAAAGCCAAACCAAAGCCTGGCACCGTCTTCAACGCCAGCGAATGCAAAATTAAAAAACTTTACATTTGCCAGGCGCAAATAAACATTTTTATTTGGCGTTAGCTGCGGCTCCAGCTGATGCTGCAACCGCATTTGCGACTGTGACTGCGTCTTCGGATCGCGAGTCCTGGCGGCAACCGCATATTAACACATGCCGCCAGGTGAGAGCCACCGGGGCACCCACGCCTCTTTGCAACAATATGCAATTAGCAGGCATGCGGCATGCGGCTTGCAACTCATTCGCGGTGCAGCTGCAGCAACTGAGGCAGCATTTTTATTTATTTACTCGCGTATTTTACTTTCGAGCGTTGCTAAAAGCGACACAGTTCAGAAAACAGTTAATGCCACTTGCTACCTGTCTGGTGGTGCAGGTGAGGTGGGTGCATGAGGCAGAAGAGAGGAAGACTTACTCGAGTTTTTAATTAATGTCGCAGTAAGTCAGTCAGATTTACTAGTAGAGCAGTTGCAATTGAATTTAAGGTGGTCACGGGCTTTAGACAACGGTAAGAGAGAGAGAGAGAGAGAGAGAGAAAAAGATAGAGGGAGAGAAAGATAAAGGGGAAGTTGTCAAAGTGGCATGCGACGCTAAATAAATCTTAAAGCTACTTTAAAGTAATGTTGAATGCTACAAAATAGGTGATTTAAGAAACTTGAATCTAAATAATATCAAGAATTATGTAGTATGAAGAATTTTTATGCTATTGTTATTAATGTTTTAATAGTATAATGCTTGTATGTGAAAAATATTTAATAATAATATTGACCACAGGAATACATACTAATAAAAATAAACTCAAATATGGCAATTCATTAGTTAAAAGATTCTACTTAATAGAATGACAATGCTTAAAATTAATCATCTATTTTTAATTTACAAAGCCTTAACGAGACATCAAATATTTTTGGAAATTTTTATAAGTAGCTACAGCTCTATATAATTTTTTTATAAAATTGTCCTGTGCATTTTACTATCACCGAAATCCTGTCTAAGCCCACGAAGTGTTTTTATCATTCCCGACCAAGAGCCAAGTCGATCTAGTCTTTCGCATTTACATATATGCGTGTCTTTGTACATATGTATATGTTTGAATACATTCACTAATAAATTTATGTGTTATTGGATTTTTTAATTTTGTTCATCGTACCAATACCAACTTTGTAAGAAATTATTAAAGATATTTTGTAATTAAATCAATTTGCATATATGGAATATAAATGTTTATGTGTTTATGTGTGTCTCGAAACGGTTCTGAAAATCGATATATGAATTGATTATTTGCAATCATATATGCATCTATACAGTATGTGGAGCACAGCTGTTCAACACGCTCATTATCTAGTCGGGTACTTTCTTCAAGATTACACCTGATCATTTTTCCCATTTCAATTTGTTTGAATATATATTTTATTTTGAATTATAGTAATAATATTTTGTTTATATTTTCATGTCTTTTATAAATAAAAACTTTTTAGATTAAAAAACAAATTTTTTCCCTTTATTGTGCTCCTTACGTACCATTCAAATATCTCTTTATGTGATCGTTTTAGTAATATCCTTTAACACTCTTCGATCAGATCACGTCTGCTTTGTAACTATTATTATATATTTCTATTGCATTCCACTTGCTGCAGATAGTAGCTAATATTATATATATTAACACAGTTTTTTGTTGTTAGTCGATTACATTTCGCTTTCCTTAAACTGCAAACACAAGAAACGCAGACGAAATTAGATATGCGTTTGTTATTATTGTATTTCACATGTGTTTTCTTTTGTATTTTTGCATTATTTTGAAAAAACGTTCTTCAGGTGTGCGAACAAAACACACACGAGAGCTCTACGTTCTGGGTTTCACTGCGTTCACCTCGAGGGTTTGCCACAAACTGATTCAAAGCAATGCAAATAAATGCGCAGCACATGTGAATATGGATATGGATACGGGGTGTATATACACACATACATACATGTACATACATATGTAGTACATACAACCACAGATCTCTCACCCTCAACACGCAACATGCACTTCGCACCCTCAAATGGCAACACATTCTTCTATGTATACATGTGCGTGTGCTATATGTATATTGCAGTGGGCAGGATCAGCTCGCAGCTCTCAGCTCGCAGTGCGGTGCTCTCAGCTCTGCTCTTCAGCTCTCTCGAAGCGAAATTTCCTCACTACTGCAGGTGATAATCAGGTGTGTGCTCGTGTGGGTGTATGTGTATGTTGACAGGCCAAACAAACAGAGAACAACACGCAAGTAAATAAACAGTGTGCGGGCAAACAGGTAACACAGGAAAAGGTCCTCGCACAGGTATTTTGTTCAATTAAATGGACGCTGACAGATCAATTTGTGGGCCCATTTACAGCACTCATAAAACTCTCACTGTTCGTACGTGTGTGTTTGTGTGTGAGTATGTGTTGCACTCGATCCTTCAGTTTGTTTAGTAAATTTCACAGAATCTCTGTTGTTTCATTTGAAAAATCCGCGTTTTATGATAGGCGCGACAACCAAAACACACATATGTATTTGGTTTTCAAGATATTTACTATTTATGAGGTTAACGAATCCAATTATTATGTATGTTTTATTATTGCTTTATTGAAATTAAAGTTTGAAAACGGTTTGTAAATGTAAGATCATTTTTAATTAAACGCGTTTCAATAAAAAAAGCTATATATAAAAAATAAAAAATAATATGAAGTTTTAGTTTAAAACATAAATAAATAACAATACTTTTAATAAAAAATATTCGATATACCAGCAAAAAAAAATTAATAAACAATTTTTTAAAAGTTAAAAACATAGAAGTAAATAAAAATAATAAATAAAATAAAATAAAAAATAATATTTGATAATTTGTTCAGTTATTGACACATTTGTTTTTCAAAACTAGTTTTCATATAATGCATCTGCATTTATTAATTCATTAGTGTTGTATAATGTTAACACTGAAACAAAATCAAACAATTTACAACATCGTCATTATTGTTGTTGTTGTTATTATTATTATTATTATTATTATTATTATTATTATTATTATTATTATTATTA
>NW_022045885.1:352413-404253 GCF_001654015.2 Drosophila navojoa
TATTATTATTATTATTATTATTATTATTATTATTATTATTATTATTATTATTGATTTTATTATTATTATTATTATTAATATTGTCTTTTTTTCGAAATCCTTTTGTGAATATCTTAATTTCTTTTAGTTTTCAGAATATATTTTTCATATATTTAACTTTAATAAATTTTCTCTAATTTCTTAAGACTTTCGTTTACCATTTAATGGTACCTAAGAGCTGCGCGAGATATTATCGAGATCTATTCAAATTCAAATTCTTATTCCGATCCTGTTAAGTTCTTTGCTTCGATTCGATACACGTCCAACTTCTAACGGCGCACACAGACAACTGTCCAGTGGAAGTGTCTTCGGATGAGTTTTTTGCCATTCACATGTGAGCGCACGAATTTTATCACATACTTTTGCTCTAAAAAAGAGTTAACGGTAATTTTTGGCGTCGGCCCGAGCTTGTAACGGTTAACGGTAACGCCTCGCCCAGCGCGTGAGTGTGTGTGCGTGTGAGCGTGTGTCCTGTGGTCGCGTGTATGTTTCGAACCGTTCAAACGTCACGAAGCGACTAATTCAAATGATGTCGGCCCGAAAAAACAGATATGCGAGTCAAAGGCAGCGACGGCAACAGCAACGGCAACGGCGACGGCGTTAGCTACAGCGGCGTCGGCAGCAGCGTCACACACACGCGACCCTCACAACCGTTGCCGCCCCCGCTCCCAGTACGCTCCACCCTTCCCGCCCGCCCACGTGCGCGCACACGTATGAGCAGGCGAGGCACAAACAACAAACAGCATGCGAAACACATGAGGATGCTCGCAGCACGAGGCGAGCGACGAGCTCGATGTACGAGTAACGGTAACGGTAACGGCGACGATGGCGATGGCGATGGCGTTGGCGACGGCGCTGGCAGCGACGCTGGCGTTTTTACTCCTTCGTCATATAAAATATATTTTTTGCCTTATCACAACAACAACACGAGCAGCAGCAGCAACAGCAGCAGTCGACGTCCTCGCACGTCACGTACACGAAAAAAAAATTTATTATATGTATGCGTGTGTGTGTGAGCCTGTGTGTGCGTGTATACGAAATACATTTGCATACACATGCGTAGCACAGCCGAAGCTCAGACAGCAGCCGAGCTAACACGAAGTGTGCCAACAAAACCAACAAAAAGAGCGACACGAAAGAGCGACGCACCCACACACATACATATATACATACGTGGCATGTGGAGCTTTGAACGCTCGTAAAGAGTAATAGCCACCACCAACAGCAGAAGCAGCAGCAGTAGCAGCAATAACAACAACAAGCGATTCACCCACCCCCGTTAGACGTCGCCTCGTTGGCTCACATGGAGTTTACACACACACACACACACATACACAGTTGTCACACGTTGGCTGCGACGCCGGCGCCAGCTGCGCGTGAGTGTAACATTTTTCATAAAAAGGGGCGCTGGCAGCGCAGCCGGCGCCAGCGCCAACGCCAACGCCAACGCCAGCGCCAGCGCCAGCGTCGACATATCCTTTTTGGGCAGCTTATGGAAAACGAAAAGTGCGAAGCCAGCGAGTTGAGTTTTTGCTTTCCAGAGAGCGAGCCAGCGAGTGAGTGAGAGAGATTGTGCGGCACACGATATGTGTGTGAGCGAGAGCTGTGTATGTATGTAACGTACGTGGCGCTCTGTCTGTCTGCCTATGTGAGTGTGTGTGCATGTGTTTGTGTATGTGCTCTGGCGCTCACATGCAAAGCTCTTTGCTACACAACTCTTCTGCTCAACTGCTAGTGACTGTGACTGTGACTGCGACGCTGGCAGCGCTGCCTTGCACTTGGCTCGCTGTTGTTGTTGCTGTTATTGTTATTGTTATGAGCAAAGCTTTTCGTTTCTGCTTCCAGCTGCTGTTGCTCCGCTTGCTATCTCTGTCGCATGTGCTCGCCTTTTAGTATGTTATCTATTTCTCGTATTCCATACATGCGAGCTGCGTTTTACATAAGCTCAGCTCGACGCTAGCGTCAGCGGTAACGCAGCGCTTAAAAAAAAAAAACTAACGGAAAGGAAAGCGAGGAAAGTAAAGTAAAATCATATACACAACATATTACACACGTATATATGCATATGTGTGTCTCGCTCTGGCATGTGTGCCAAAGAGAAATGCGCAAAAAAATATAACGACGCGTTGGTTGGAAAAACCAACCCCTAACCTCGCCGATTTTGCCCAAAAAAAGAGCACAAGAAAAACTCGGTGGAAAATGACAAACATATGTATGTACACACACACACACTCAAGGGGAGGGTTACCATGCGTGTGTGAGAGTGTGTGTGTGTGTGTGTTGCATGGTGTACGATACATATGAGGACTTTTTGCAACATTTCGATTTGTTGGCGCATTCTCTCACTCACACACACACACATATGAAAGCGAGTATATAGGGTATGGACATGTGCGGTTACATACGCCCACATGTGTGCATGGGCGGATTAGCAGAGGCTTCCAGATTGGCTGAGGGCAAAGTGGTTGAGCACCTCGACGGAAGGCTCTGTGTGAGCAGAGAGAGAAAGAGAACAGAATATGTGGAAAAATCTATTATAGATGTGTTAGTTGTTACATGTTATACGAATCAAAGGATGTTCACTTATGTTAGATATGTATATGCTATAAATATTATTTTAGAAGTCTTACGTTTTTCAATATATTCGTAGGGAGGATATAACTGTCTAATTTAAGCTTGAAAAAAGAATAAACATGTGTATCTTTTATCAGTTATATTAAATATATAATAGATCACATTATAAACATTTTCAGCCAGTTGTAGATCTAGGACTCAATATCTGTTTCTATACTTCATTTCCTGTTAGAATTGAGAGCGGAATTCGCGTTCCGATTTCATTGTTATTTACCTATTGTCATTCTGCATTTTACTCATATTTCTACGTTTCATTTGTATTTTGCTTTGCTTTCTGCTTACTGTTTTATCTGGCAGTGCCTTTCCCATTTTCATTTCGCCTCTCTTCCTTTGTGGTTCATTTACATTTTATGATTTGTTTGCCAGCGCTTTGTTTTTCACGTTTTTCGCCATAAATTTTAATTGTTTTTCTTCGATTTTTATTTTGCGTCATTCTTTCGGTGCCAGCTGGTCAAAGGGAGGGTGCTGCAGAGGGGCGGGTGGGGCGGTGCAGAGGCTGCCTATTATATTAGTGTGGCGCCTCGGCCCTCGTCTAGGCACAGGCGGGTCGCACCTTTCATTGTTGGCGTCTCGCCTGATGCCTGGCTATTTTTTTTTCTCGATTACTTTGTTTTTCAGCTTTTGTTTTGGGGCCAAAACTGGAACTGGAGCTGAACTTGTTCTTGTCGAGAAAATAAGGCAAATTTGTTCTTTGCTTTTTGGCAAAACTTTTGCTGGATTTAATAAATTGGATTTATGATTAAGTCGGTTTTGGTCTTATTGCAAAATTGAAATAAATCGAATTTCTATGTGCATCGCTGCAAGCCTTGCTGAGTAGAAAAATACGTGAGGTATTTAAAATAACTCTATGCAAATAGTTTTGTGGAAGACGGTATATGTATAGATCAAAGGTTATCTATTACTAAAGAACTTTTATTTAATGATAGTTAACAACCATCGAAAATCCAAATAAAACAATTTAGCTTTGAGTTAGTTTTAAATCTTATATTTGAGTATACTAAACTGAGTAATTAGTTTGGTTTAATAATTCTGTTGATAGTAAGAAAATTTCCAGTTAATAGAATTATAAGTTTATTGATAGACTTCAAAAAATGTTCTATTATCGAATCTTATATACATTAGTTATGTTAATATTACAAATATATTTATATTTTATTATTCTAGTAAATATTAAATTTAAAAAATGTAAAAACAATTTAATAATCGAAACCCTCTCAAACTTTTGATTATTAGATTCATGTTTTCAAAAAATTACTCATATTGAACCAATTTTTTTGTTTATTTCAATGATGAAATTCAATATATTCCTCAACAACAAAAAACGAGTCCTATAGAATTTAATCATAATACTATATATATATAACATACATATGTATACATATTATTCATACATATATACAGGTATTTCTAGTAATTTCAATTTCATTCATTCTAAAGTTGATGCATTATTTAATTTGGCGCAGCTGGTAAGAATCGCAAATCTCTCTAATATCTATGTAAATACTTTCCACAATGATATTCCAATTAACGAAATGTGCAAACTGTGCGAAATCTCAGCAGAGTTCAGTGGGGCGCACTAAGCTGGCAAATCAGCTGCTGCATATGGCAAATGTTGGGCGGAAATCAGGACTTGCTCACTCTGCAAGGATCAATCCACTTTTCATAAGGGAGAGACAAACTGCACGCATGCGCGCGCCGATTATGCAAATGAGAGGCCCTGCCGCGACACCCCCTCCACAACCCTCTCTCTGCCCTGCTCTCCTCTGGTTCTGCCCCTGCCCCTGCCCTTTGCCGTGCCTAGTGTTGTGTTTCATATGCAAATCAGTTGAGACAAAGGTCCTGAGTATAGGTTTACGCACATACATATATCGTTTTTTACACCTTCGGCGACATTTGGTTGAGCGGAACAAGAAGAAGCAGCGCATTGCCAGGGTGGCTGCACTTCCCGTCGCATGTGAGTGTGTGCAGCCTTTATGGCCAAATTATGCAAATTTGTTCAAGCCATGCAACTGTTTTTTTTTTACTTTGTATATATACATACATATATCTGTTTTTTTACTCAAAGTTTGGTCTCGCGCGTGTCTGCTCGCGACAGCGGCTGCTGCGTTTCTGTGGCCTGGAAAAATCGAATGGAAATTTTCAGAAACAACAATTTTCCCCTGCTCTGAGCTCACGTGCGCATGTCCCGTGCCCTGGACCAGAGACCAAGCACATCTTTGCTCCATTTTTTATATACATACATACATACATATATATATCCGTGGATATTTTTCTTGTTCGCTTTTCTCAATTTCCACGCTCGCGAAAATGAGCGCGCGCTCAACGCTCGCCCGAGGGATTGGGTTTAAAAAGAAGGATGCAGTTGGTAGCTCTCACTCTCATTAACTGTCTCTCTTTTTCTCTCTTGAAATGGCTATAGAGCTTCACTTGAACTGTGTGTTTGGTAAAGGGGAGGGGCTGCACGAGCGTAGGGGCTATGGGATGCGGGACGGGGGCTTGGGGTGTTGGGTTCTGTTGTAGGTGCGCTGTCCATGACGAAGGGCTTAGGGTTCTTGACTTGCCAGAGATAATTATGAAATGCATGAAACGTTCTATGTATGAGTTATATACGAATGGGGGCTAGCGAAAGGATTGTCCAAAGGGGTGGGGGCTGCGTGGGGCCCGCACAGGCGCCGCCGCCGTAATGGCCAGCATTTACTAATTAAGAGCTCACAAGTTGCCCGCCTAAGCGTGCTGAAGAGCCACTATTGAGGCAGTAGGTGGGGGAGGCAGGAGGTGGGGCAGGCAGGTGGGGCAGCTAGCGGCATCTTGTTGCACCTTACTTGACGTTGGGGAAGGGGAACGCCAGGGCGGCTCTCGGCTTAGCTGTTCCGTTAGTAATGCATGCTAACGAGATATCAGGTGGCTGCGTTAAGGATGCGACTCTAATTTATGCTCCAAGCAACCCTTTCAAATGATTGAGGGTGTGTAAGCAATGAGCCAGGCCAAAGATATATGAAAACAGCTAAATAGAATCCCTAATTAGTAAGCAGCCCTAGCGGTAGGCCTCTTGAAGTCAATTGAAAAACTTTCTAAGTTATTAAAAATGTATTTAGCTCGATAGATAGAGAGAGATATATGTATATACATATATACAAAATCAAATAGTTTTCTCGTTATTTATTTACCAGCAAGCACACATTCGATATGGAAGGGCGCTAAGCCTACTATACATATGATATATAATATTTAATTTACCATCAAGCTCATCTTTGCATAGCTCCTTTAACTAGAGTTGCTATAAGTCCGATTCCTAAACTTCTTTATGCTGTTTTGTCAGCAAACAGGCGGTTGCCAGCTCTTTAGACATTTTCTTCTGTATTTTCTCATACTTGAAAATTCACTTGTGAAAAATCTTTTAAGACTTTGCTTAAAGTCAAATAGTCAAAATTAAAGCGCAGCATTTTAAGCAATTACAAAAGGGAGCGATAGAGATAGAGAGAGAGAGAGAGAGAGAGAGAGCAGAACAAAAATAGTCCTTCCACTTGCTCAGACGTATTGCGTCTCCACCCGCTGCCCACAAGCAGCTGCTGACCAGCTCGCAAGTCTGGCCAAAAGTTGACAAGGCGCAGACAATGCAAAACATAAAAAATGTCTACAAAAAAAAAAGAAACGAAAACAAAACTCATAAAGAAGAGCGGGCAGAAAAAAGAAACAAACTCGAGAGAAAAAGAAAATCAATGCGCCACAAGTGTAAATATATAACTTGACCAGCAGCCAACCGAAGGCGACTTGCGGCGACTCGAGGCGACTCGCGGTGGTGCCACCAAAATCCAGAAAGGCCGGCAAAGTCCAGCCGAGGAACAGGCGCCCAGAAACCAGCAGCAACTGTCGCGGCAGAAACGCGCGGGAGGATAAAAAACTGGGCGAAAAAGCTGCGAGAGCGAGAATGGAAAAGCCAAAGAAAAAATTAAATATGATTAAAAGAAAATAAAAAGCGAGAGAAAAAAATCCGAGAAAAGCGCGAGGAAAATTTAAATAAGGCAAAAAAACGAGAAAAAGAAAAAACTTTTACGCCGGGGAGCGGCTGCCAGAGCCACCAAGTCAAACGCAACAAGCGCGCCATGGGGTGGCAGCTCAATGGGAGAGGTGGGCGGCCGTGAGGGGAATGAGTGGAAAAGGAGGAGGAGAAGGCGCAACTCGAACTGCAGCCAGGCGGACAGATGATGCAACGCAGGCACGTAAAGGCAGGCAGCAGCCAGGCTGAAGAGCACTTGCTCCTACGTCGAGCGAAAATAGAGTGAGAGAGAGAGAGAGTGATAGAGAGAAAGAGAGAATGGGGGGAAGGAGCAAAGAAACAACGACAGGAAAAAACTTTTGGCCTACGACAAGGGAGGGAGCGGGAGGACGGGGGCGCTGTGTGAGCTGGACACAGTACTTTTTATGCCCTTTGTCTTAGCTGCGCGCTACGAGACAGCGAGACAGCCAGACAGCTGAGCGGCCCAAAACGGAACGGAAGGTAATATTAACAGGGACATGCATAACAAATAACAGCAACAGAATGGGCAGAGGGAGAGAGAGAGACAAGGGTGACGGGGAGAGTGACGAGGTAAGAGGGCCTAAGAGCGGGCGTAAGAGGGCGTGTGACAGTGGGCACTGTAACGGCGACAGCTATCAACGCCATTTTCATTTTGTAACTGTTGACAGGAGCCGGAGCCTCAGCCTCAGCCTGAGCAGGAGTAGGAGCCAGAGTTGATGTAGAAGTGCGGGTCCTGCGGACCGAAGGCTAAAATTGAAAATGACAAAAACAGAAGCAAATGGCGATTGTTCCGTTGCGGCATGTAATAACTAATTCTATAAAATGCAAGAGGCATCGCCAGGGAACAGCTTTAAACTATCGTCGATATAAAATATAATCATATTAAATGAGGGAAGACAACTTTCAACTATCGTTGATATATGTATGAGATATTATTCTTGAATAAGACAAGGGCAGACTTAATGAAGAGTATAAATAGAAGACGGTTAACTCTCCCAGACGCCTACCAAACCAAGATTTACACGTTCAGATGTTGTTCATGTGTTATATATATTCAACAATCAAAGATGGGTTTGGAAGAATTTTCATGAAATGGGTTTTCTAAATTGATAAACATAATTATATAGTGGATATATAATTATTGTTAAGAAATGCGCAAAGTTGTTTATTAAAATTTGATTATTCATTAGAGCTTTTGGCTTAGGCGGATGACTGATAAGATAAAGACACGACTTAAAGAAATTATAAGGTTCGAGTTAACATTTGTCAATTGAGTTTAAAAGCCTTATAAGCCCTGTAAAATATTACATATTATTTTACATTAAATAATATACATATTAACAATGTTTATAGAATCTTTGATATATAAAAACAATTATATTTCTATATTTTTTTATATGCAAGCCACCTCCCACTTTTTCCTAACATTATTCCTAACTTGAATTTCTCACTTAAGGCAACCCATATTTGCATCCATTAGTAAATACATAAATGAATAAAATACGATTTTTTTTTAAATCTGATTTACGGCTATATTGTGTTTAATAGAATACGAATCAAAAGTTTAAAATAAATATAACTTCATAGGTGTAGAATTCAGAATTGAATTGGCTTATATTGGCTTATAAACTTTTAAGAATGGTTCAACTTAATGACCCTTCAAATTGTTAATAATGTTGCCAAGATGCGGGCTGAAAGTAGATTTTTCCATCTTTCTTGTTTGCTTATTTTAACTATTTACGTGTGTTCTCAAATTTTTCTATATCTCAACAATAGACATTTGCTTCTTGTTACTTCCTTGCTATTATCCCTTACCCAATCTATTTGCCACCTCCTCAATATATTTTTAAATACTTCCTTATGAGGCTCAGAAAATAATCGACCCTCAATATGGGCAGTTAGATCAAAGGAACTGCAGCCAACGTGGCATGCACAGCAGTCGCTGCCAGTTTCAGTGGATTGACAAAAAACAGAAGCCAACTCATTAATGAAGATGGACACAGACAATGGGTCGAAATGGAAGTAGACGAAAAAAACGTGGCAACAGACAGCCAAAAAACAAAAACAAACGCAAAAAATCAAAATCCTCAGACGGCAGCTAATAAGAAGTAGCACAGAAGTCGAATGTCTTGAGCTAAAGGAATTAATTGAAGAAAAGGAATAGAGGAAATGAGGAAAAGTCAAAAGAGAGTGGAAAGCTTGGGGCACATTTGCTTAAGCTGCAAAGCAACCACCGGCTAATGGAGCTGGTAGCCAAGCCAAAATGTCCACATATCTCTTCCAGGCCATAGTCAAGGGTATGTCCTCCGACTGCCCGTCGCAGTTATTTGTTTTTGCCGGCGTTGTTATTTAAAAATAAAAATGAAAACAGAGAAACGCCTCTATTGTCTTTTGAGCTCAAATTTCAACTTAAGACAACAAGGAAACGGACATGACAGCCATGGCAACGGGGCTAGTTGACGTCGTCCAGGGATAAGGCCAGGACATGGGACAGCAGCCCAGCAGTGCGAACTAGGAACTGGCAGCTGGGAACTGGGAGCTGGGAGCTGGCAACTGGCAACTGGGAGCCAAGTGGCATAGAAAAATGAATGAAAAATGCTTTGGCAACAATATTAATGAATAAACCGTAAGCAAAAGAGCGGGAGCAAAAGAATTCCTGGCTATGCACAACTGTCTAGTGAGTTGCTCTTGACTTGACATTCCTGGTCGAAAGCAGGAGGCTTGTCTGCCATGCCAGAGAGCGCAGAACCTCCCGCCCGGGCTCATATATCCCGTAATGAAAAGTAGACAGAGAGTAATTGCAATTCCTGGCTTAAGGACATGCAAAACGAATCGCATTGCGCTGACTAGTTGATGTATATGGCAATATAATTGGCGTGAGGCAGTGTTATGTGCAATGTCTTGTAGAAAACGATATCAGACAAAGGATGGCAGCTCACTGGCAGGGGCCGTGAGACTTGTGGATAGAAATGTAAACGCAGAGAGATTTAGCTTGAGTGAGGTTTATGCTGGCAAGACAAAGAAAAGGCGTAATGCATAATAGAGAGTGGAAGGCAGGCAGCCGAGTGTGTTTGCTTTCATAAGTTACTTTTTCTAGTCCCCAAATATATTCATTATGTGCTGCTGGAGTTTTCTTATCTGGCTCTAATGTTTCATCTAGTCAATATTTCTGCCTCCGCCCCTCGCACTGCTGCGAGCTTCCTTCCCACTGGCTCTCACCCTTTTGCACGTCGTTTTCCTTACGCCATTATCAGCCGCCTAATGGACTCCACAGAAAACAAACTTCCTGTGCCGACCGAATAATGTGAATCCCATTCACAGTCCCCAGCCCCACCCACAGCTCTGCTGCTGCCAGCTCCCTCGCTCAACTCATTATAATTCGACAAAGCGGCCAAGTCGTTCGCTGGGCCAGGAAAGTGAAAGTCCTGCAAAGTGCCTACATCGAGGCAGACCCTAAAAATGCGCGCACGTTGCCTCAAGAAGTTTTTGTGTCATGTCCAAGGGAATGGAATTGGCTACACCCCAAGCCCCACTCCTGGCCTTTGAGCCACCCACACGCAGCGGCAGAGGCCGCCAATACAATTGCCAGGCACCACAAGTGCTTTGTATGGCTGTCAGAGCGGGGCAGAGGGTGAAGGCTTACGGCTTGTGTGGGCGCGTTTTCAACTCTGCAACGCATTTTCCTACACATTTTTCCAACCATTCTCTGGGACTTCATTGCTGCGCACTCGCACACACACATACACATACACACACACACCCACACGGGCTTACCCCCTCTCTATATGTCTGTGTGTTGTGTGTGTGTGTGTGTGTGTGTGTGTGCTGTCGTGGTTCGTCGTCTTCGTTGTCGTCATCTATCTCGTTCGCGCGTGTGTGCAAAAGTTTTTCCACGAGTTGGATGTTGATTTTTCTTTATTTTTCTTTCTTCTCTCTTCTGCTTGTTTTTCAACCCACGCGAAAACTTTGTCGTTGCTGCTGCTGCTTTTGCTGTTGCTGTTGAGTTTTCCGAGCTTTATATATGTAAACATTTACGCAAGTGTGTGTGTGCGCGTGTATGTGTGAGTGTGTGTGTGTTTGTTTGTGTGTTTGTGAACCGTTATATACTAGCGAGCTCATATAAGAGTTATGCGCGCATTCATACGTTCCCCCAATGGGGGGACGACTCGCTTTAAGCCCTTCCCAGAGTCTCACGAAACACTCCCTATTCCCTCTACGCTGTCGACTCGTTTGCTCATTGTGTTTGGCATGTCACTGTCTATATACACAGACCCACACACACACACACCTCAGCACACATTCATGCACGTAGATAAACGCTGTGCCATTTAGCATGTTGTCCATGTGGCGTATACGCAACGTGGCTTGCAAGAAAGTTTTGGCTGGAAGCGCTTCTGCCAACCAGCTTAGGTGTCTGTGGGCGTGGGTGTGGATGTGAGTGTTGCATTAAATAATTTAAGGTGTCACCTTGCGCTAGCTGTCGTCTTGCTATGATGGAGTCATCAATTGTTTTGATTTCAAAACTAGTCAAACTTTATAAAGTGAGAGGAGATGTAGTAACATATTTAGAAAGGGGTTTTTAATAGCAATTCAATTGATCAGCATTAATAGTTTTTTATAAACTGGAATAGTAAGCAATTAGATTTAAGATTAAGCTGCACCGCTACATGCTGGGCTCTGAGCTATGTGAGCACTAGCAATATCTGAGTTACTCCCTTATTGCGTTTTTTACATCTTTTCTTTTCATTTTATTCGCGTTTAACAAAATCCCAGACCATATGATCTCATGGCATGCAATTGGAGCATGTGTTTTATTTATAGCTGGATGATTCCAAATACTGGAAATGTCCACCTGTTGAAAACCGTAGCTCTTAGCTCCTTTAATTAATTTACTTATTTATTTATTTATTTACAGAGAAATAATTCCAAATAACAATTAAGTTTATAGCCAGAGCACCAAAGGCCTTCAGACAATCATATAATTGTATATGTTATATGTAGGTAACTAAATTATATTCTAATCCAAAGTACTACAAAATGGTTCCCTATAAACTTGTTAATTCTTGGCAAATATTCTAAGAAATTGTAAGCTCCGTATTATTTATATTACATAATTGTAAGCTTGAGAAATTCCCTTACTCCTCCATCTTCCAATCTATATTCGACGTCAAAAGCTTTTAAATAGTTCCAAATTGTTTCTCCAAAACCTCTGCCTATATCTTTGCCCCAAAATCAAATGAAAGAAATTCAGCAAATCAGACATGTCAGAAACGAAAGTCGCACAATTTCCTTCGGCTGAATTTTCAGATCTTAAGCAGCGTAGTTCCGTACTTAGCACTTAACACAGGAAAACTCTGTGACTATTGTGCATAAGCTTCGGATACAAATGACTAAGTTTTTTTGGTTCCCATTGGACAGTCGCATAGTCCGCTTTAGATTACACGCCCGATCATTACTTATACAGTTAGACCACATGAAACCGTAACTAGATAGTAACTACACACACACCCACACACATACATATAGTGGAGACTCCCACACTTCGGAACTGCTTCCAGCTGCTCAAATGTGAACACATTCAGCAATTACATACAAAAGAAAACTTTATTCAGTTTTTTGCTTTTCACACAATTGACTGAGTTTTTCACACGCTTAAATTATAATTTCAGTTATTTTTATACATCAATTTTTTTTTTTTTTGTATTTCTTATTTCGGTGGTGCTTGGTATGTGGTCACATATATATATAGCTTTATAGTGTGGCACGATCACATGAGCATACAAAACTCTTTGCCCTGAAGGGCAGGCTAATTTAAATTTTATATTTCGTCGTCTTAAGGCGCTTTAAGAAAGTTGACCGGGCCGCAACTTGATTCACTGCCTCATTAACTTTCGGTCTCCCCCTCAATCTGCCGCTCCCTCTATCTGTCTCTATCTCTCTCTCTTTCTCGCTCCCGCGCACTCTCCTTCTAGAGTTGTGTTAGATAAAAATCGATTCGCGCGGTCGTTGGCCAAGTGTCCAAGCGGTCAGTGCAGCACAACAACTTTCCTAACTTAACCTTTATTGTCCGAAAGTTGTTCTTATTACGCTCTCGCGTTTTTCTTTTATTTTCTTTTCTTTTCTTTAGCCTTGTGGCAGACTCATAGAAGACTGCTTTTTTTTTCTGTAAAAAATTTACATTTTCCGCGGCCTTTAAGCGCACTTGGGTTTTTCTTTTTCACTCGATTTTTGTTGTTTTTTGTCTGCTTTAAGCGATGCTTATCTTTTGTCATAATATGCACTGGGAATCACCTTCAGCTGATATTATCGCAGGCGCCTCGACTCGAGTTTCTGTACAACAGGGGGTTGGCCTACTAAATGCACATGACTTCCCTCCTTCTCTTTATCTATCTGTCCCCCTCTCTCTCTCTTGCATACTTTGTTTTTCCTTCACTATCTCTCTCCCCCATTTCTATTTTCATTTCCATATCTATTCAGGTCCGCTACTGTTAGACGCTTATTGTAGTGTCTACGACGCTGACGATTTCTGATTTTCTTCTTATAGTTTACGATATGTTCAAGTGCTGCCGAGATGTTTATTTTCTTTCCAATGCCTTGGATATTCTGTACATTTTTCCACCTGCCCAT
Organism: Drosophila navojoa; assembly: GCF_001654015.2. Next base: position 365,732 of record NW_022045885.1, read on the forward strand.
TGGTCAGCAATTGTATTTGTCTTATTCCATAACTACTCAAATATCTTTTCTTACTTCCATTTTCAAATAATTAAGATTTTACATTTGTTTTGTGATAGAGTTTAGCGAAATTTTGCAAATTTATCTGATTATTGTTTATTTACCTGAGATATAAGAGTCTTGTGTTTTCCAATTCATTTCTATTGCCTTTCAATGCTATCTTCTTATTTAGTTCAATATACAATACATAAATTTAATTTTATCTTTAGAGACATGATGTTAAGATAATTACTAGAAATGCGTTTTCAATATTAAATGAATGAAGGAAAACGTAAATGAAAAATATATAAATTACAAATGCCCAGAATATTTTTATTTAAAGTATGCTATTCATACAATAGTAATGTAATATACTTCCAGGTCATTTGAAAAAGAAGAAGCATAAATGAGAGCTAAGACTGGCTGTCAGCTCTCCAAGAAATTTAAAAGCTGGCAAAAATAGGAAAGAGGCAATGGCTTTTACATATGATTATGATTACATTTTAAATTCTAGTATATGTTGACAACGTATATTATTTATTTTTTGTTTAAGTCTTAAGTTTGTAAGTTTCTAATAACAAATTGGAACTAAGCAAACTATAAATGTCTGATTTAATATAATTTATAACTTGCATCTCTTAGAACATAATATTTCCATACTTATATACTTATCATTTAATATAATTTTATGGAATGGATCGAGTTAAGAAATGTCTATATGCACAGTTGAATATACATACATATATATGAAAATTTATATTATCAAAAATTTGTACATTTTTTATTTGTCGTAAACCAAAACTAAGTCAAGCACCACGCTCAGCAGCTACTCAGCTAATTTGAGGATTGAGGGAAACTTTTAATTGAGGTTTGTTTGCGATTCGAAAATGCAATTAAAATTGCTTCAGAACTTTGATAAGTTTTGTCGCCCAACTTGTAAGTGTTTTTATTTTTGCCAACTTCTAACGAACTGAAATAAAGTTTAGGCTGGGCCAGAAATTAAGCTACAATTTATTATATTTGATTGCCTCGAACTAAATTAATATTAAGTACTATATTTATTTATAACTTTTACACAAAAAACAGGCAGAAAAAAGCAACAGAAAATCAAATGCCAAGCTGGCAATTTGTAGCTTATGGCCAAGGCGATTGCGATTGTATTATATTATATTCATTTATTTTCATGCCAAGGCTATGTCGAGGGGGCGCCACACCCAGTTGCAGCCCCACATGAGCCAGAGCCAGAGCCGCAGCCAGAGCCAGACCCCTTACCAGCCACGCCCCCTCTCCCCCTCACAGCGAAAACAATGGGAATTGAGCTGTAGACAGACAATCGATGCCACGCAGCCACAAAGAAGATCTATGCAAATCTTGCTCAAGAAACGTATGGGAAATAAATGAATTCCGAAGCGAAATAAATAAATGTGAATAATATTTTTATTTTTTTGTTATTTATAGAGCCGCATCCCAAATGCCTTTATTGTTATTGATTCTGGCACACAGCTGCGATGGCAGCTAGCGCCTCGGGCGTCAGATTCTATTAGAGGCAAGCTCAACTACTGCACCACGGAGCCCCCAACCCACCGAACCACTAACTATGGCGCCAGCGCACTCTTCTTGTGCCATTGTTCGAGGTCTTTGTCTGCGTGTGTCCATATGGGCGGCTTTTATTGACCCAGAATTTGGTGGCTCAAGGGATATTTGATTTGTGGTGCTTCATCTGTCAAGGGTTCCCATTGCATCATGATTGTTGTAATCATCATATTCATGTGGCTGATCATTGCCATGATCATCAAAATTGCATTTGGCACAAGACGCTTATCGCGATGCCCATTGTCTAGACTTGTGACTGAGCCGCGTCTAAATGAGGGATTATCCTAGCGCCAGGATTAACCGAGACGACTCGCCTCCGCTCGGCGCGTCTCGGCCGCAGCTCAGACAAAGGTGAAATCAAATAAACATTAGCAAAAATATTCTCTGCTAGCAAAAAGTTAAGATTAACATCGTCTCGGCGAGACCCAGAGAGTGTAAGTGGGAGGGAGAGAGAAAGAGAGAGGGAGGGAGGAAGGCTGCTATTAGCGACCACAAAGACGGGGATGTCTAATCCGTTGCACACATAACGTAAATTAGGTCAGTCTGGGTGGGCGTGGCAGTCTGGTAGGAAGTGCTTCTGTTACGGAAGCGCCGGATAATCTACAAAATTAGTCGAGATCGACAACGAGATCGACATCGAGATCGAGATCGAGTCGGGACGGCATTCGTGATTGACTGGCTGCTTTGCTTGGGCTTGGATTGTCGGAGTTTGGGCTGCGATTACCGAATCTCAAACAGGCATCGACTGCAACTGCACTGGCTTTTAATGAGGCGTAGAACAGCAGCCAAACACAGCTCAGACTGATCTCAAACAGTTCGAGGTCTGCAATGGATTCGTCCGCTGATTGGCTGGATTTGTATGAAGTGTAATTATTGGAAAAGGTTTTGAATTTCATTAAGGTTTGTGCGAGTGCAAAAGGAGATTAACATTCCATTAGTTGATTTACTCTATGGAATGTGAGTTATATGAACATAACCAACTGTAGTATACGTCTCGAACAAATAGAATATTATATGGTATTTACTTATTTTTTAATTTTATCAGCGTTATTTTCATCCGTATCAGCATTTTCATTAATATCCTGCTCGACTGAACAGCTCAAGAAAGATTGCCATATAAAATGCATTTTTTTTTTTAACATCATTTTTAAAAGTTTATTTTTTATAAATTACAATTTTTTTTTTTATAATCTTTTTTTTATTTTTTTGTTTAATTTATAAATAATAACAATTTTTAAGATTGTATAGCATTTATACGAATGAATTTGAGTACATACACATTAATTCCATGATTTTAATTCTATAATAATTTTATAATATTTTCATAATAATTTTAATATTTTATAGTTTAGTTCATTTTATTTCAATTTTTGATAAAGCTTTTTATTAGTTTATTATGACAAGGTGAAATATATGTATATAATGTAATCAAATATATATGTATATATATATATAATTTTTTTTAATCAAATAAATATTTGCTATTGCACTTTTACTCAAGAAAATATATTTAATCTTTAACCTTTTTTTCTTTGAATTATAAATTAAATCTATTTTTTAAACCAATTAAAATTACTTATTGGACCTTAGTGAACACCTTCAATTAAAAAAATTAATTCTTAACATATTTTTAAAATATATTTCTCTATAAAATTGTTTCTGTTAATTTTCATATTCATATGTTGCTAAGTCCTTCAATATAATATTTTTAAATTAAACCAGAACTATCCATAGTAAACTACATATATTATCTGCATGCGCTTTGCAGCTCTGTCATGAGCTCTGTGAATCCAGAAGCTAAAGCTCAAACCCATTTCGAATGTCAATCTTAATATTCGAATGGTCATATGCCTAATTTATGCACACCCACTCAGGCAACCTGCCCAGCCCAAAGCAGCAATTGTATCTGTATCTGGATTTGTGTCGGTATCGGCGAATGTATCTACAGCTGGTTGGGGTCCATCTGCAGGCCGAATTGACTACTGTTTTTCTTGTCTATGTGTTTGTGTGTGTGGTCCGCTTCAATCTGAAATCTCTGCAAATTGTGCACAAGTGGCAAAGCTGGCGAGTGCCCAACCAAGCCCACTATCAACATGCTGTCATATCCTTGTGCATATCCTTGGGCCAAAAGACAGAGCGACAGCGCGGCCCCACTGCAAATGTAGTGGGACCACAGAGCTCGTCGCTTGTGTTGCTTTCTGTCTTTTATTGCTTCATTTTGCTTGGCGATTTGTTTTTGATTTGTGCAGTTTGATAACCTTTTTGTAGTTGTTTAGTTCAGTTGTTTAGTTTTTAGTTGCATATATATTTCTATTTTTCCTCCTTTTATTTTCTCGTAATTGTTGTAAATTCCCCGAGGAAAGAATTGCTATGTTGTGTTGCCCCTTCGCAGTTTTCATTGTTCAACTTTGATTTCAGCTGCTCCACAGCAGCTCTATAGCTGCCACACCCCTTCCCTACGCCTTGCCTTCTCAGCCTGTGTGCACCGACCTTATTTCTGTATCTTGGACTTCGACATTTGCCGGCTGTGTTGAAAAAAACTACTGCTACAGCCTCCACTTCCCCTTTTCATAAATCGAACAGGTTTTGCTTTTTGGCAACGTTTCTCCTTGAGCAAAAACTTGTGAAAATATCTATTATTATATATGTGTATGAGCTTATACTTATAAATATGCACATATATGTATACATATACATTAATAGAGTCAGGAATAAATATTATTTATGAAATCCTGACATAAAACCACCTGACTTTGTTGCACCACGAAACTAGTCTGACTCAGTGAAAATTAACCTGAAATAGATTTGATGAGTATATGCTGCCAGAAGATCTGATTGCCAATATAATACGAGAAACTATTATTATTATTAAATTTCAATTATATTACACAAATTTCAAAAGTTTTTTCTTTTGACTTCCATTGTATGAGGATTGAATTACTTTAAAAATGTATTTGGAAACTTATGAATTTATTTAATGAAAGCGTTCAGGGTATTGTTTTCGAATTGTATTATATACACAAAAATGTATAACAAATTTTTGTTTCAAATCACTAGATAAATAATTATTTTTGCAATTATTAAATCAAAAGTAGAAGATTTATGAATATTATATTTTCAGTGATTATTTTTCAAGTTCAAACATAAACATCATATGTAATATTAAAATAAATTAAAATAGTGTAGGTGGTGGATTTTAGATTGAAAAATTACCTCTTCGATGAGGTATATATCATTTATATATATTTATTATTTATAGCTATAAACTTAAACGAGAGAATTTTAAAAATAATTCAAAAAATTACTTTAATGAAATTTTTAAAGAACGTTTCGTTCCCCGTTCCTGATTATTCACATTCAACTAAATTTAAGTTGCTTTTTCATTAAACTTTTAAAGAGAAGGATTTGCTCAGCCAAAAATCGCTTTCGCTTTTTAAGCAAAACTTGAGGAGTGAACCTTGGCATATGGAAAATAGTTTCAGTTCTTGGGTGAAATCGCTCTATGCAATGATTACTGTACGGCTGAGCCGATGGCAACTGTGCGCCGGATTGCGTGCTGTGCATATTTAAAAGAGCGGCTCCAAGTGCAATGCCAAGACAGCTGCAGACGCAGGTGGAAGCCCAACAAGCTGAAGCAGAAGCAGAAGCAGGTGGAAGCCCACCCGGCGACAACTTCTTATAGGCAGCTAATTGAACTTACCTTCAACTTAAAGTTGCGTCGAATATTGAAGAGGTGGGCGGTGGGCGTAGCCTGTGTGGCTGTTGAACTTGTGCATTGAATTAGCGACACGGGAGACTTTTTGAGTTTTTTTTTTTTTTTCAATTAAGATTCAATTAAGAAATATTTAAAAATTAATTTAATTCGTGTGTTTGCTTTATATGCAAAATGCGCCATGTGAGAACTTATGTAAATTTATAGAAATATTCAATTTTTCTATCATTTTTTTAGCATGCGCGACCCTCACAGAGACACACAGATATAGATATGTATGTATATTTTTTAATTTCTAGGAATCTGCTTAATTACATTTAAAAATTATTAAATGATTAATGCAAAAGCTACAATGTGCTGCATTTGCATTTATTGCGTATTCAATTTTTCAATTTTGATTGAATTCAATTTTCGCGTGAGTTTTTGTATGTTTTTGTTAACTAATTTATGTATACAGCTTTATTTTATATTAGTGCACTTTTTTACGAGCTGCTAATCGCTTCCAGTTGAACTTGAGAGATTTTTATTTACAATAATTTTTGATATTTATTACGTGTATTTATTTAGTTATTCAATAATCAACCGTTTAGAAAAATGTTTATTTTCTTAAGCGCGACGGCGTTTACGTCACGCTAGCGCCTTACGTGATTGGATGTGCTAAGTACGTTTACGATGACGACTGCGATTACGATATCCCAATTAGCTGACAGCGACTCGTGCGCCTGCGCGTCTGCTTTACTACGCGTTCGCCCAGCGACTGAAACTGAGTCGCAATCGCAGCTCAGCTCTCGGCCCAAGCCGAGCTTTGCCCTGCTTGAGTGCTTTTGCTGCCCGCTGATTGGCCGCGTGTCTCTTACTTACAGCTGGTTTTCGAGCACATGTGAGAGCCGGAGCTGGGAGAGCGGTATTTTCTTCTTCTGCGCCGGCTGCGCTGGCTAATTGGACGGCGTTCTTCCAGTTGGCGCTTGAGCAATTAGTTTTCGTTCTAATTGGTCAGAAATTATTATAACCGACATTTGCCGCTGCCGCCGCTGCCGCCGCCGCCGCTGATCGTCGCTAAAGACAAACTGGTTTGTTTTTCGAGTAGCGGTTCTTTCGAGGCATCTGATTGGAGCTTGGCTTGGCACTGCACCCAACAGCTAATGGGACAGTTATTAACGGATTATATCATCTGATTTGATTGCGTTGCACACACAAAAAAGTAATCGGCCGTCTCTGGAAGGTTCTATGCTAATTAGCTATCAAGTGTCTGGGTGCAATCAGGTGGAAAGGTCTATTTCGTTAGCAAGGTTAGACCTAAGTTCGAGTCAAGTTGGCATCGAGTTGGAATTAAGTGCATTTTAGCGAATCAAGTTTGAATAATATGCAAATGCACAACAATTGAATTGGATTTTCGTGTACGACTCAATATAACATAGATGGGCCTAGATAACTGTAAAGATATATGCAATTAGAGTTTATGAAGGCGTTTTTATGTGTTTCATATTCAGCTTACAAGCAAATTATAGTTTTTCGTATAAAATGTGTAACATTCGATGGGAATGATAAAACAATGGGTTAGATGCCTATCGGATAAATTCGCTAAATGGAATAAATTATTAAAAATAGTTGGGTAACTTTTTTCGAGAGTGAATAATGCAAATTGGTATAAGATATAAATACTTTTAGGGTTGGTGCATATATTTTATACACTTTATTCTAATAAATAACAGCATTTAATGGATATTCCTGTATGTGGATATACCTTTAATAAGCTATAACCTTTTTAATATCTTGTATAAAGTCATAGATCAATAAACAGAGAGCCATGTCAGAAATTTAAATACAATATATATTTTCTTAAGAGCCTTTATCAGTTTATTTATATATTAATCAACAGGTAATTTTTGATAGGTATATCCTGATATCATAACTATATTCTTGTAGTATACAAGAGAGAACTTGAGAGAACTTGATATTAATTAACCAGCTAAAATTATTCCCTTAATATATTTGTTACATGTTTCAAGTTTCGATTTAAAAATATATTTTATTTATTTCATAAATATATAGATAGTTTAGCTAGGACACTTATCGGATATTATGGCAGTTGGACAGTCCGATCCCCCTTTATATATAAAAATATATTTCAATTGTAAAACACAGAGTTATAGACGTAAATCCCTTTTCTATTGGATAAATACATATGTTTATAGAATTGTATTAGAGCGATCTCAAGTTATCATAGAATAAATGAGTAATGATTATTTAATCATCCTTAATTCATAGCTAACTGTTATACCTTGTTTTTGCTTACCAACGAACGAGATTTTATTAGTTGAGAATAGAAATTTTATTGTGCTTATGCATATTAAAATGAGCTTTTGGGCTGCCAAATGATATCAGCATGCCGAAATGCGATCAAAACAGCAACAACAATAACAACAACAGTAATAGCAATAAAAAGGGCACACCAAGAGCACTGCAAGTAGACAGAGGCAGGAGCAGCAGCAGCAACAGGCAACAGTTGCAGTTGCTTCCGCAGCAGCAGCGGCAGCAGCAGCAGCAGCAGGAACAGCAACAGCAGCAACACGCGGGGTATTTAGATACAAGCAACAACAACAACAACAACAACATGCCAGGCAAATAAATCGTGATCACATGGTCAAGAGGGCCACAGTTGCCAGTGTGCGAGAGAAGCTCGAAAAGGAGACGAAGAAAACGATGAAGAGGGTAGGGCGGAGGAGGAGGGCGAGGGAGGTATTGTTGTGTAGGTGGAGTTGAAGCTGCGACTAAACGCTCAACTCCTTTTTAACTCCTGAAGCAATAAATGTTGCGCTTGTCGAGCTGATAAAGCCACACAAAGCGAAGTGATCTACTAACAGGCACGCCAACAACAGCAACAACAACAACAACAACAACAACAGCAAAAGCAACGAGATCATGTTTGTGTTTGTCGTGTCATACGAAAAGAAAAATGGTACAAAGCGTCTGAAAGAGCCTCGCCTAGGAACTGGAAACTGGAACTGAGAACCAGGCAACAGCAACAAGAGTAACAGCAACAGCAGCCGCAGCAGCAGCAAACTGATCGCATACACCACCACCACAACAACAACAGCCACAGCAACAACAATAACAACGTTTCGGTCAGGCTGACTCGCATCCTCATCCTCAGCCGCGTCTTCTCTGTCGGCTACGTCGTGGTGGGGCATTCAAATTTGGCGCTTGAATTTGTTGCAAGTTCAGAGTTGAAGCAGCAACGGGGCGTCGCCAGCAATAAATGCAGGGCTTGAAGAATGCCAGACTAACAGATACCTTATATGTAGACCGTTATTGATATTTTTAAAGAGAATTTTGAGGAGAAATCATTTGGTATTGTTATAAGATGATCCGACAATAGTTAAATGTCGTTACAAAAAAATTAATTTAAATAATTTAATTTATTAATAAATTAAAAATTAGACTTTCTTATGTATGACAATCAATATGATGAAAAATCATTTATATTTTGTATTATTGAATTATTTATATAAATATATATATATATATATATATATATATGTATATATATATATATATATATTATATATTATAATAATATTATATATTATATATTATATATATATATATATATATATATATATTAAATAAAATAAAATAAATAAATGTTCTGCAAAATGATAAATAAAATATCTCCCATATCTACGGCGTGGCAAACCCTATTGAACTCTTAATAAATATTTTTTTCATGTGCTAAGTACTTTTAATCTTAATCAATATTTAGTGTATATAATATACCTTATATTCTATACCATACGCAAGCACAGTCCTACATATTCCTTTTGTGAGCCACCTGCAACAGTTACAGGGTAGAGGAAACAACAACAACAGCAAATCCATGTTGTCGAAATCGAAATCAAGATCAAGAGCCGAGTGCAGCCGACTGCCAGATCCAGATCCAGATCCAAATCAGCAACGTCATCGGCCACGCTGCACGTAATAAATGTGGAAGGTGCATCTGCCCCAACTGCCGCATCTGGCATGTGAATGTGCCGCATCGTGACGCACAATGCATGTGGTCATGCGGCAGCGAGTGCACTGCACATAGCATCGAGCGATAGCCAATACCCTGCTGACATTCTCCAATTTGATTCTAATTGTCGGCGCTGGTGTTGCCTATTGCCTATTGCCTGTTGCAAGTTGGCTGTTGCAAGTTGGCTGTTGGCTGTTGTCTGTTGACTGTTGCAAGTTGCTTTTTGTAGATCATCATCAATGCCAACGACGATTTGTGGCTGTTGCTCTCGCCATCGAAGCTGCCCTTTGCCTGACATTTGCTGTTGCTGCTGCTGCTTCAAGTGTCTTATCAGAATCGTTTTATCGTCTTATCAAGAATTGATGGAACGAAATACGACAAATGACGCAAAAACTGAGACGACTTGCGTTACAAGAAAGGTGCCTGGGACCAAGTGCTTCTGCAAAAATAGTTTTTTAAAGAAATTCCTATTAGAATCTAAGCATAAATAAACTTAAAACAGGGTTGTTAATAGAAGAGATAAAGTAATAGCAAGAGAGAAAGACAAGCGTATACTCAGAAAATGTCAGATCGAAGAGGACGACAAAATAAGAGAAAGACAGATAACAACACAGAGATACGATAAACTGAAAGTGCGGTTAACTTAGATAAATCCTCGCTTATTCCTTCAAGTATCTGTTTAAAGGCCAACACATTTATTGTATATCTAATCTAATGGGCTTCTTCCCTTCTAACTTCTCTAAGACTCAGCTACAATTATATAAGGCTGACTGACACACATTCCGCGCAATTTTGGCTAAACAAATCAAACTGAGCGCAATTCAAAGATCGAGGCGAACCGTGAACTTTTTGTTTCTTTGCTTTAAGCGGCATGTTGCACGCGTGATTAGCGTCTCAAGAGGAGCAACAACAGCAACAACAACCTAAACAATAGCAATACCAACAGCAACAGCTTACATCAAACATATGCGCCTGATCAACGCTTAACAGATCACACAAAGCGAAGAGATGAAGAGATGAAGAGAAAGAGTTCCAGATCGGTCAGATCAACCATCAGGCAGGCAACGCTGTCCGCCAGTTGCACGAACCCATTTGTGGCTCTAGCTATGTATCTTTGTGTCTGCATCTTTGTATCTGTATCTTTGGCCAGTTGCCAAAAGGGTTCCCGGTTTGGGGGCACAGCATGTGAGCGCTTTCAAATTGTTTCAAGTGTGAAGATCAATTTCATGGCACATTACTGGTCAACACGCCCCTTCTATCCATCCTCCGACACCACAGCAGCAGTTGGGGCTCAGAGTCTGCTGAGCTCTGCGCTTGCCCATTTGCATGAATTTGAATACAATTGACGAATTGTAGTTCACTTTATTTGTTCGCCTGTCTGATCTTTATAATGTTTCTATTATATTTTATGGGGCCGAATCTTCTTCTCTTTCTCGTTTTTTGTTTGTGTGAGAAATTTTGTAGCTCAGTGTGTGAACGGAGCGTGAAAATGAATCGCCTGTTATCCAATAAGCAAAGCTAGTACTAAATCGGATGTACGGCACAGTAATTGAGCATATGACGAGCTAATTTGATCAAGGATTTTTCTCTGTAAGGGATTACGAGATATTAGAGCAGGTTAGTTTTGCTATATATGTGACCACCTGATATCTGGATTATCTGAAATGTAGTGAACTGTAGAGATCTATAAAAAGGTATCATATGATATATTCACAAAATCTTGTCACACTCAACAAGAGGATTAATCTCTTCCAGAGTATCGCTCAGTCAGGTATACTCTACCACTCGTACTCAAATTTTCGCTTGCTGCCCAGATAGTGGTTAGATCATGGCGTGTTTGCGGCTGATCTATCAATTGAAGATCGGCTGAACTTTAGCCAGAGTTTGGAGCCAAGTAATTAGACGCAAATGGAAATGTCAACAGAAAGTTCAATGGACCAAAGAGGGTAGGGGGAGCAGGAGAGCAGAGGAGGCCAGCTAACTATTACAACTCATAATCTTATGGCGATAATTTATTGTTACGTCACTAAGCGCTGCATTGAGTCGCCCGCACTAATCAGATTGACCCAGTGAACTAGTTGGCAGAACTAGCTCGAGACTCGAGTCTTGAGTCTCTGGTTCGGACAGTGGGTCCATGCAACCCGTCAACATTATTATTTGGCTTGTTAACTTGTCTGCACGAAATGACATTTTACAGCTAAATTTGCCGTCTGGACCAAGATTTCCCAAGACAAAACGAAAAAAAAAAAAAAAAAAAACAAGAGTAAGAGCACAGCCAACGACAACGAATCGAGTTTGTCTAACGAAGTCGAAGATGTCCAACTGCTACATCGATTTCGCAAGCCCAAACAGAAACCGAAACCCAAACCTAAACCGAAAGCCCAAACCCGAATCCAATTCCAATCTCCAGTCTCAAGTCCCGCTTCTGTCTGCACTCATTTATTCTCTCTGCAGTTCGCTTCTCTGTCATTTGGCCCTAACGAGTCTCTGGCTAAGTAAACTGCCCAAATCAAATGCTTCGCCACATAAATCATAGTCCACTCAAAATAGCGAAAGCAGGGCTTCCCCTCGTTCGATGGATGCTGTCCCTAATGGCTTAGGTTTATATATGTATACATAAATATATGCTCCACGATCCAACTTCTAGCCAAATGCCAAACAAATCAGAGTCTCATTAGTAAATTAGCACTACCAAAGTGGAGCAATGTTCAAGAATTCTCTGCCATATAGACTAGTTCGATGCGCTTCAATAATATACGAATATATGAGAGTGTCGATTACAAATTTTCAAGAAATAAAACAGCCCACATGGAGAGTTAGTTAAAAGAGTATCAGAAGGTTATGTGTCCCTTAAATGTCTTCAGCTCTTTCAAATGTTACAAAAATTGATAATTATTTATCATTATTGATATTAGAATCTCACGGCTTGAGCATGACTAAGGAAACTTGCGGATGATAATATATTTCACATTTGTCAAAGAACTAAAAATCTATGAGCTATAATTTAGCTAAGCAGTCTTAGTAATATTAAACATTTTGATAAAGAAATGGTAAATTAAATTTGAAAATTGTTTAATGATTCAGTAAAATGTTTTATGATATTTAATATAAATAGTTTAAAACTGTGCTGAATATATATTTTTGAAATATTGCCTTTTTAAGTAATTTCATTTGAAAAATTTATTTCTAAATATAAAATATATAGGAATTACAATAACCATTTAGAATAAGTTCAGTTTGGTTTATTTCCTTATTCAAATTTTATATATTCAAACTGCAGAACTGTCTCAGAGCATGAACGAAATTTCAAAGTACAGATATTTTTATTTTAAAATCAAAAATAATTCCACAACTTCGTGTATATCCAACTGGTGTAGCGCCTCGAATGAATGGCACACAAATATAATTTAGCCAACTTTAGCAATGGCAATAATATCGCCAAAGTCATAAATTAAATATTCGGCCGGGCACCAGCTAGCAAAAACACAAGCAATGGGGGGTGGGGGGTGAAGGCAACAAATTGTGGAAAAAACACCTCGAAAAGTACTCGTAGCCAATGCCTAGGAGCAACAAAAAGGCGAGAAATTGTTGTGGGTGAGAATAGAGTGGGTTAAGGCGGGGGGAGCTGCGCGACTGCGACTCTGCCTCAAGACCGACTCAACTTGGCGTTTTTGCTAAATGATCAATCGACGCGATCGACGGCACGTTTATTGTTGTTGTTGTTGTTGTTGTTGTTGCTGTCAGAGATATTACTCATAGTTACTATTGTTGATATGGGCTATTATGTAAGTGAGCTGCTAAAGACAGCTATTTGATGGATATTAATTCAGTGAGAGAGAGACAGAGAGAGAGAGAGAACCAGTGAGCTGGAAAGGCTTGAGCAATGGTGTACGGACACTGTGAATGCAGCTAAGGCAGAAGTTGGAAGATTCATTAGACTAATTAAGCACCCAAAAATTGGAAACAATTAGCCCTCCATCAGCTCCCCACTAAATGAAAACTAAGCTCGAAAACTTTTAAGCAGCACTTTAATCATTTAATTGAATTTTGACAAACAATAAAAGGAAAAGCTTGAAAAGCTTGCAAAGTGCAGAAAACAACACCTACTCAACGCTAGAATCGATGAGGGGGGAGGGAGGCTACCTTTTCACTTTCAGAGAAAAATGTGAGAAATTAATTTGGCCAAAATGGCAAACTGATTGATTCACTGGCTTTGGCAAGCGCAGAGGCAGGGGCCATCATCGCACTGGCAAACATTATCAATTAGGCAACAGCGAAACTTCGTAACTGTCATTGATTCGTATGAAAAATCACGGCGAATCACTCAAAGGCCCAAGGAGAGATAATCGCTGAGACGGGGCTTCCTTCGGTCTTCGAGCTGGGTACTTAAGTGGCGCAGGTGCTCATCAAAAATGGCATCCAGTGAAAGGGTTCGCTAACATAATGAGCTCTACTTTGGGTCTAATAAGGCCCCCTCGGGCTTTTCATTAAAAACTTTCTGTTCATCAAGCAGCTAAGTATCTTGTATATATTTGTATATTCATGTTGTGTAAATTTCAAATGAAACAAAGTCCCAGTTCTGCGAAATGTTCAAAAGCTGTGTTTGTGCAGTCTGCTCTTAGAGTTTTTTACGCTGATTTGCTTAAAGAGCCTACGCTTTAAGGTAAACTATTCATATCAACTGCTTGGCCAGCCAAGTGAATTAATCAATAATTTATACCAGGAGAGTTCAAAAACAGAGTCAGGGTAGCAGGCGAGTAAAGGGGAGCGGAAAAGGTTGGGGTTCACAAAGATCACAGGTTTTTAACCCTTTCACTATATGTCTCCATGAATACATAAGAGAAAAGTGCCGAGATAAAAAGAAAAACCAGCTGAGGCAACGAGCTGGGGCCAACGAGACAGCAAAAACCCACTCAAAAAATCACTCATACGCTCTGTAAGCTGTGTGATGTGAGCTGTGAGCTGGCGACTGCGCGAGTTCTCTCTCACTCACCGAGCCACTCATTCTCTCTATCGCTCGCGACTGCGCTATCTCTCTCACACACACCAGCACATCGCACAGACAGCGCGTCGTCAGTTGGATGAGCTTACCTATGCGATTTCCAGTAGTTTTCCACGAATACTGGAAGGCAACGCTGTAGGGAGCCGGCTTTGATTTGGTCGCCGGATCGAGTGCGGGCTGGGTCTGGGTGTGGGTGTCGGTCCGGGCCAGCTAGTCCGGCGTATTTCCGTCGGCTGGCATATTTTGTTTAGGATTTTGCTTCCTTTTACAAATCGCACAGATTTGCGTATTTCGTTTTCTCCGCTTAAGTCGCATTTTTAATTTATTTCCATTCGGAGTGAAGGACTCGCCTTTGTCTTACCCACGACGCTCCACGTTGGCAGTCAGCAAAAACATTTCCGTTTCGTATTTGCGAGAATTTGTTTTCCCTGCATTTTCCTAGCTGAATTTTCAGTGGGAACTTATTTAGATTTCTCTGCTTCTATGTATTGTATCTTGAGAGAAACACGAATATTTCTATGGAATGTCATAGGAGCCTGGTCAAGGGCTTATGTTACAGGAATGCGACAAATGTGCCCAAAAGCGGTTAGTAATTGTTGATAAATGTATTTTAAAATCATTAAGATAAAATTGTTTTGAATATTATATTCATTATATCAGAATTGTAAAACTTAAAAAAAAAAAAAATTACTTAAATGTCATATGATTATAATAATAAATATTTATTAACTCTGAAAAATATTCAATTGAGGGAATCTATAAAATATGCATAGTAAAATTTTGGTAAAATCCTTTTGGCTATAATTTGAGTAAGTTTTTTAAATATCCCTTAAGCTTTCGCTCTCTAATTATGTTTCCCAGTCAACAGCTACAGACGATACTTTATTTACTCTCTCATTCTGCTCCAGGATGTCTTGTGTATACCCATCACTCACTATCTTCTTGTTGTTGTCTTGTTTAGCAATTAACTGCGCTCCCCACTCACACAGACATTCATTAAACTTCGAAGTATGCGAGGACTCTACGGCCATATCCCTATCCTCCATATCGATCCTTTGCTCATCTCTCGCATCCCCACCCGGTTAAATTCCCTTCAAAAATCATAAAAACCCATCAACCATTTCCCAAGCGCCGCTGCTCCCAGCTGTAGGAGCTATATAGATACGTACATATGTATATGTATATGTACATGCATTTACATATACACATGTATGTATGTGCGTACATACGTGTACGTATATATACCAATGTGTATACAGACGAATCAGGCAACGGCACCCGCGCTCTCCCTCGCACCCGCCCGCTTGCTCCCATCAACGGTTCACGTATGAATGTGCAATGCGTTTTGCCAAGTGCTCGTCATACACGCGACGTCAACGTCGACTGTGACGCCAGCAGCGACGTTGGCGCAGCGTTTGTGCTCGTTTTCGCTTCTTTTCTTTTTTGTTGTTGCTCGCTCTTTCGGCTGTGAGAGAGATGCGAGTGAGCCCCACTCACATACACACACATACACGAGCACAGTCGCAGCGCATGCGAGGCCGTATGTGTGTTTGTGTGTGTGTTGCTGTTGTTGTTGCTGCCTTGCTGCACACGAGTTGGCGTTGGTGCTCTTAATGTGTGCATGTATGTATATGTGTGAGTCTTACATGTTTTTTGTTGTTGTTGTGTCGTTTTTTATTTCCTTTTGCGTGTCTGTTGCTGTTGCTGCTGTTGTTGTTTTTGTTGTTATTTTGTGCTCCCCAGTTTTTAGACTCCGCCTTTTTTGTCGTCTGCGTGTCTTGCGCTGTCTGCCTTGCTGTTCCCCTCTCTTCCTCTTCCTATCTCTCGCTTGTTGTGCTCTCTCGCTCTCTCTCTCTCTCTCTCACTCACTCTCTCTCTAGACGTTTCTTCGTATTTTTACTGTTTGCTGTTGCTGCTGTTGCCTGTTGTTGGATTTTTAAATCGTGGGGTGGCAGGAGGTGGGGCAACTGCTGGTGAAAGAGTGAATGTATGTAGAGAGCAGCAGATGACTGTGTATGTGCCCGTGTGTGTGTGTGTGTACGAGTGGGAGTGCGAGTGTGAATGTGAATGTGAGCCTCGCTCGGTTCTTTCGCATTTCGTGTGATTTATTCATGCAGTGTGCGCTGTACTCGTTGCGTACTTATGCTTACTTGCATTGTATGTGTGTGTGTATGTCTGTATGTAAGTGTATGTGTGTAGCTCATTTTAACTCTCATCCATTCGTTTTTGGACTTAATGTGTTGCCGAGACCCATGAAACGACGAATGAGAAAACGAATGAGTTTGTTGCTGTGTTTTGCATCATGTTTAGGTTTATTTTAGCATGCCATTACCCACACACACTCACACACACATACACATACACAGCTTATATATTCATGCATATAGCGTGTATATACTCATTTCAAATGCGTATGAGTGAAATGGGTTCATATTCGTTTTAGGTCTTCGTTGCCCTCTTTGGAAGCCGGGCTCCTCCGTATGTTAGAATGCATACACATACAGCCACAAACACTCATATGTATACATATGTATGTATGTACTTGTACATGGAGCTCTCAATGGATTAGGGAGTGGCCCAAAGCTGTTTTCATATATAGCGTGTAAACGAGCATTTGACGTACGAGTTGCCGTACATTACGCATACGCCATGTGTTCTAACTTGTTTTACCTTGTTTATATAAGACTAGGCTGCTGAAATGATTTTGGTAGATCTATCAATGGTGATTTTAAGCTAAGCTTAATAAGAATCAAATGCAAATATATGGATAAAGGAATACACATTTAATTGTTAGTATAAATGTTCCCAATATATCTGTATATATGATATACTATAGTTACAAAGGAAGATAAATTACGATTCTTTCTTTATTTGGTCAAAGTTAACTAAAAGCTTTTCAAACTGTACTGCGAAATATTGGAATTATAATCAAATTTGTATGCTTAATTGTTATTTTTCAGCTAAACAATACTAAAGCAAGAATAAAATTATTTTTTGGTATATTCAATAAAAGTTTAATCATTTTGAGACAGTTTTCAATGTAATTCATGATTGACAGAATTCTTAGTTGATATTACTGTCAATTGTGCATCACACTTCAACTGAATCTTCTCTTGCAGTTGAAACTTTAATTTTTCATTTTTATAGTCAACTAATTTAATTGACAACTCAAGCATTGTGCAAAATCTAAGGCAAATAATGACTTTGTGTGCACAAAATATTTAGCTGTGAGCCAAAGAATTACATCAAGTGGTCGCCTCTATTGCTTTGTGTCCACCAATTTCGCAAAGAATTCAGAAAGAGTTGGCCAAAAGAGAAACCCTTCACTCAGCCACTCGAGAGCGCCCCAGAGCATTCACAAAGGTATTAAATTATTACAGAAAGACTTGAGAACTGCACTCAGCTGGGCGGGCGGAGGGGTACTATTCGCAAAAATATGACACTCAGCCGAGGGGCGCAAACAGAGCGAACGAGGAAGGGCAAGAGTGGAGCATAGAGGGGACCACTCGAAGGCGGCGGCTACTCAACATTTAATAAACGTTTGAATACGAAGCGGAGGCTGATTTGCCAGCATTAAAGTGACAAGGCGAGCAGCGTTGGTCAAGCAAGTTGATAACTTAATTTGTTCACTTCGGCCAAGGCCAAAAAAAAAAAAAAAAACGAGAAGAGAGTGAAAAGAAAAGAACAGCAGCAGGAAGCGGAAATCCAGCTGTTGGTCAAAGAGCGAGAAGCAGGTCACCTAAAGGTCATTCACATGCGGTGGTGACCTCGCCGCCTCGCCGCCTCGCTGCCTCGTCGGCTACTTTATTACTTTAAGATTTTGCCTTGACTTTGAACAACAGTTTGCCGGACCGGAGACCCAGCCGGTCTTTTCCTTTTTCTTTCCACGTTTTTTTTTCCATTTTTTGCTGTGCAGCCGCCATCGCACAATGAATTTTCAGTGTTAAACAGCGCAAGTTTTTCTAACCATTTTTTTTTCTTTTCACTTTATTTCTCCGCCGTAATGGCCAAAAGCCACGTAAACTCTGGGCCCAGACATGAAGCCATGCGGCCATGTTGCACCTAATGACCAATTTCCACCGAAACAACTTTAAGAGCGAAATTCAACACCAAAAGCTGTCAACTTGTATTTAGATGGAAAATGATTTTCTTCATTTATAAAATTCTTTCGTTTTTCAACTTTTGCAAAATTGGAAATGCTCTTTGCTGCATGCCCGATATTTTTATAAATTTTGTATAGTCACGTGTCAAGCGTTGCCAGACATTGAAAGAAAGTGGGAAAAGCTGAATAGCGGCCGGGGCGGGGGTGAGTGCAAGCGTTTTGATTTGCATATTTTAGAGGCAACCCCCTCAGTTTGTTTTCTCTTTTTTTTATGCTCGTTGTTGTTATTTGATTTTGAAGTGAACCAACGCCACGTGGAAATCGAACGGTTGTGGGAGGGGCTGGGGCGTGGCACTCGAACCGCGGCTTTGGCAACATTTCAAATTTGATTTGATGGGCACGTGTGGCAGATTTTCACTTAAGTAAGTGCGGGCGTGGCACTCTAAATCGAAAATACTTATTGGAAAGATGGAATAAATAACGAAAGAAATAAAATTTTTATTGTGACTGGAATATGTTTTCGATAAATCTGGATTTTGCCTATTCCAGTGTGAGTATGCAGAGATACGAATGTCTGAAAGGATATTTCTTATATAATTTAAATAGATAATCAATACTTTTCTAGCGTAAGCCAATTTATACCTACGCATAATAGAAAATCATAATGTACCATTTTTTTAAATGTGCTTCTATAGAAGGATCAGGTGAAACCACTTCAAAAGCAAATGTAAAAAATGTAAATGAGTGATTCGAAGAATGTAATTATACATAGCTAACCAATACTTCTCTATAAATAAATTCCCTAAGAGCTAAAATAAAAGTCTTACTAAAGCCATTCAGCTACTAACTATAGATAGATAAATAAAAGATTATAATAAAATACGATAATCAGCTACAGCTAGGTTCCGTGTTAAGTTATTGAGCCTAGCCTCCGTCTCCTGCTCGGTGCCCACAATTATTTTGGTTCTTTCTGGCCATTTTTACGTAATAGTTTTTTTCTGGCAACTCTCATCGCCAATTTACTCACTGCGGCCGGCTCACATAAAATTATGCAAATCCCAAATCAGCTGCCACTCGTAATGCAAAACAAAAACCCATTGGGCCTACGCCAGAGCCTTGCCTCGCCCCCTCCCCTGGCATTCCGAGCAGTATATTGAAAATGTTAATAGTGAGCTCAGTGTGGGCGGGGAGGGGGCACTGACGCCATCTAGCGGCTGTCACTCAAACTTTAGCCGCGCACAAATCCAATTGATTTCAACCAATTTCTCAAACTCCAAGCTGCAGCTATAGAGGAATACGTGCCCGGTCGGAAATAAAGAGAAGACGAAAAATAGCATAAAATCAATTGAAAAACTTTTGCTCACGCCCCCACGCCCTTTTCTATGTACACACTCGAGATATCGCATGAGTGACAAAGAAATGAGGATAAGTAAAGAAAAAAAATAAAGAAAAAAAAAAAAAGAAAAAAAAACAGCAGAAATTGTGGGCTAAGTCCGATGGCAGCTTGCAGGATTCCCATTGGCCAGGACATTCAATCCGGCTCTCAACTGGAGCTGGGCACCCAAATGTACATCCTTAACACATGGCCATGGATTGTCAATGGAGTGGCCCTCTTTCATTCTCTCTCTCCCGCTGTCGCTATCGCTCTGTCTCGCTCTCGTACGATATGTATATATGTATAAGAAAGGACTCTATGTACGTATCGAACGAAGGATTCTCTGCAACAATAAGCGCAAATGTAACAAATAAAATGCAAAAGATGCGAAATAAAAAATGACATTCGGATACAAATCGAATAGAGTCCACACAGAGATAGGACGCGCTGCGATGCCATGCGATGCGATGCGATGCGATAGGATAGCAAAAAACGGAGCTGAAGAGGAGCAGGCGAGGAGCAGCAGGCAATGGGGAGTACAAAATTTACCACCGCTTGGGAATTGAATTGAATATTTAATGGCAGCCAACTGCTGCTTGGGCTCCCAGGCAGCTTTCGCCGAGCGGGCACAGGGAAAGGGCAGCTGGTGGATGGGGTTATACGCTCGCCTGTGTGTGTGTGTATGTGTGTGTTGGAGTGTGTGCGTGTGGTTGGCTACCATCAAATGTGCGCTCGGTTTGAATGGCTGTCGCTTTGACAACTAAGTTTTAAGCTTCTCCCTTCCCTTCTCATTGCTCTTTCTGCTGCTGCCCTTGCCCCACGTAAATATATTTTTATTATATTTCTCTTTGGCCCTGAAGAGCAGCTGGAGGCTTCAAAAGCAGCCAATGCCAGAGTTGATTTCCACTTCTTTTATTTTTCTTTTTTTTTTTTTACGTATTTCCTAATGTGAAAAATGTGTGGGTTATCAAATATTCTCTGCATACAATTGGCATTCGATTGGGCGGCAATATATTTGGAGGGTCCTTATTGAAAGCCAATGTGTAATAGATGCAGAGCATACTTTATAAAAGATCGGGTAAATATTAAAATAATTATAAATAAATATTATCTAAGTATTCCATACCTACTGAATGGAATTTATAAACCTAACAATTAGTTGAAAGATCAATACAACTTAAAAAAATGAATAAAGTAGTCAATTAATATAAAGTTTATAGTTTTTTTTGGAGAGCTTCTAAAGAAAAGAGTAAAGACATTTAAAAAAGTAAATTTAAAAACAAAGTTTTGAAATAGAAAGATTGATTGCATTCTTCATTTTTTCCTCTCCTTCTATTTACTTGTATTCAATCATCCTACGTAATTATTAAACGTCATTTGAGTGTCCTAACTCCACTGAAAGTGCAATTTCAAGCTGTTTGGATGCTCGTCTGTCCATATTAATAGCTAGTCATCCGTTTAAATGAATATCGTAAACCAAAACTATGGACTAAATATTTCAAATGCACATTTCTGTATTTTTTTCGATAGCTCAACCCATTGTCTTACTATCGGTAAAAACAACATATTGTACTTCGCTCCATAAGCAAATACGCGCATTTAGTTACTAAATAAATGAAATGCATTTAAAATGTTGTTATTCCACAGTTCAGTAAAACCAGTATATACGGCCCACGAAAACCCCTATTTTAGAAAGCCTCAATTTTATATAAATTCAGCCTACCTTACAGTCCCTACAGTCGATAAACCTTACCTAAATCAAATCCTTTCGAACACTCTCCAATTGCAGACAATGATCATATTTAATAGACCTATTAAAACCAGAAATTACTTTTATTAACCGGCGCAATCAGGGCTCCTCGTCGTTTACTCGATTTCAATCAGCAGAGTCTTTGTTAAAGATATGAAACGTCACCTAATAACAATTACCTTTCCCCTGGTTGGCTGGCAATTCACTGACCCGACCACCTAATTGGGCTAAAATTTGCGCTAAATGAGCAGCAAGCCCTTTCACCAACCTCCAGCAGCTGGTCATGCTACTTCTCATCCTCCCCTCGCTACGGTAGCACTTGTTGGCTATTCTAATGCAAATTTTCATTCTTCTTCTTTATTTTTCTTTTTTTTTTGGCAAAGGTTTATCAATATTTCCTGGTTGCCTTGGCACAACAATCGGCTGTTGCTGTTGTTCAGGTTGCAACCCACAAATCCCATCACTAAATCAACAGCTTCAACCACAACAACCCACCCTCGATGGAGAGAGGGAGACAGCTGGAAAATTGGCAAACGCTGCATAGGAAATTTTTGCAAGCCGAAAATCAGATTGTGTAAAGTCGAGTTAAGTATCCTTTATGGGGTTCGTTGAGCCAGCGACAGGATATGGCCAACATGTTTGCCTAATACTAGCTACACACACACGCACACAGACAGAGGCGCACCCCCTCATTGCTGCTGATTATGTAATGGGCCGGCACTTGATGATTGTTCTGCGGCAGCATGAAATTGATGTTTTTGCCAATTTCGCAATTGAATTGCAATCAATGCGATGACGTGAAATGAAACACCCCGAACCCTAGGGGTAGCTCGCTGCTCACTTGGGGTGAAAGTCGTTGCCAAAAATTATGAAAGTGAAAGCCAAACTAAATTAGGGTAAAGCCGATTTTTCGCAAAGCTTCCACGACATTGGCCGCACAGCCCTAGAGTAGAAGGTGGGGGAGGAGAATGTGGAGAGGGTATTTTCTCTGGAAGGTGGGTGGGTTGCTGCACCGTTTAGTTTATTGGCTGCTTTGTGTGTCTGTCTCTCCGTGTCAGGTTTGTTGTTGTGTTTAGCGGGTGTACAAGTTGCGTGTCATAAATATGCACAGCATAAATTTGCAAGCCGCCTTTGCCCTTGCTGAGAGTATCACCGGGGGCGGCAGTGGGTGGGGCAGCATGCGGCGCCTGTCAACGCAATTGGGCTCAATGCCCAGGCTGCCATACAAATGTGGGTCATAAAGGGAATTGTGTTGCGTGTATCTCAGAGGTATTATTATCTGATTGTCATACAATCTGGCTGGCCGAAATGAAGCCAAGACGAAGACGAAGAAGAAGGCATTCGCGATTGAGGCGTGGCGGGGGCTATTAGAAGTGTCATTTCAGCTGATGAGCAACTGAAAGCATAAGGAGCTCAGTGTGGGAATTCAGCTTGAGTTAAGCTTAGAGCAATAGGAGTTAATATTAATATTAAAAGTAATGGAAACTAATTTAAAGAACGTGGGGACAGATGGCAGGGTATGTCTCTATATGGGAGCTATTGAAGTAATTCGTTTGAAAATTATACTATAATATTACTCATTTTCACTAATGAAATGGCTCAACTAGTAAAAAGTAAGAGGAAGCGGGCTCTTTTCATTTGGGAACAATTTGACAATCTGTAGAGAGCTCAATGCAAAAATTGTAGCTGTGATTTAGAGAGTTTGAAGCGAACTATAGTAGTAGTGGACAATTCAGACTGCGATGGATAGACAGAAACCTATGTGCGTTTTTATTTATTATATTGTGCAAATAAATATTTGTGCATCATATCAAATTTCGTAGAATCGTTTTCTTAGGCAAAATGAGAGACAATCACCCAATATTGATTTTACGAAATTAATGAATGATATTATTATTTATTTTGTAGTGTTATTGATTTATTTTGTATTTAGTTTTAATATTGTAATAGTAAAAAAGTACATATATTTATAGTTGTTATATTTATTTATGTATATTTATTTAAATATATTGAATAAATATTATTTTCTATTATAAAATGTAGGAAGTAGACCCATCGATGGTTTTGTAGACTTACTGTGGGATTATTACTGCAGTTATTTAGACATAAATACATAAATACCTTCCCTTACTCTCTCATCTTCCTCAAAGCTTACTAAGGTATAGGTACTAACATATTATCTTAATCTCATTTTTTGCAGGTCTATAAATATTGCTGCACAAATCCAATTATGAATAATGTATTCGACTATAAAGATAATCTCTAACTAAATACTTACCATAAGGATCGTCTTTCGCAATTTAGTTCGGCATATACCACACGTAGCTAAGTCTAGCACCCGCTCAGAGCTGCTCTCAGCCCTGGCACATTGGTCAGCGCTACACTAAAATTCATATTTGTACATATTTGTTTGGTAGATAAGCAAAAATATTACACGCTCCAGAACGTGACCAATGCAAATGCATATGAACTGAACTGGAGAGCGAGTGGAGTGGGGAATGCGAATACGAATACGAATGCGAATGCGGAATGGGAAAGGGAAAAGAAGTCAACTCAATTGAACTTTGTAACCCGACGTGTTGCTTCTGCAAGCGCCTGCCGCAACGGCCCAGGCAGCACTTGCGACTTGCCACAGACGCTGCCTTGCCTCATGTAGATCATCTGGTCAAAACAACAACTACTCCAACTACAGCCGAAACAGCAACAATAATAAGTGCAGACAATGCCCAGGACTTAACATCGCGTGTGTATCGCATTCTGTGCATCAGCTGCCCGCTCGACCCCCGCTTGCCCTGCCTCGGATCGGATCGGTCACGTAGTAAAACAAACATTTTTATAAGAATACGAGACTACATATAGCCCAACTATATGGACAGCAGCTCGCCTCTGTCGGACAAAACAGCTCATAATGGATGATAATCGTTTATTTCAGCGAGCGCCAGCCTAGCTGCCCACTGCAAAATCCAGGCGGAGATAGAGAGGGAAAGGGAGAGAGAGCGAGGGAGAAGGAAATGGGAAATGGGGAGTACCTGGAAACTGAGTGAGTTTTTGGCAACATGACGAGAGGCTCTTGTAGCGCCACATGATCACCTTGTTGCTGTTGCTGTTGCTGTTGCTGCAGTCAGTCGTCCAGGCCAATCGTCCGATCGTGTTCTGGCTTTCGCTGGGTGTGTGTGGGAAGCGCGTCAACATGATCTTCCAGCCGCCACCTTCCATCCACAATTGGCCGCAATTGCGCTCCTGCCGTGCGCTGGCTGTGCCCAACTGTTCCGCAACAGATATTTGATTTGTTTCTTGTATTGGCAGCGAGTATGATCATGTTGCGATCTGCTCCACCATCTGATGGACTCGTGTATGGAAGTAATTCAATATGTAAATTGCAAAATAATCAAAAATTAGACACGCTGTTGTCTGTGGGCCACAGAAAGGGTATATCGAGGAAATGAAGGAAGCTGCGTGGAGCAATATCTGCGAGGAATATATGTTGCATAAAGTGGTAGGCAGAGGTAACTGTAAGGGAGAGAAGCGCTAAGCTGTAAGGTGTTGTGTAGAGCTCTGCTTGGGAGTGCGGAGGGTCTGACAAACTAGAAGTATCATAGAGTGATTATGTGCGGCGGGTAAGAAACAAGCGAGCTGCTCTATAATGATTTTTCAATTCCTTAACAGCTGACAGGCTAATGACTGACAAATACAATTCAAGAGTCTGAAGTCCATAATCTACATTTAAACTATATATAGATAATATTGATATATATAAATATATAGATATATATAATTATATTGAGATCAACAGTTTAAGAAAGCAAATATAACACAGGTGAAATCACAGGGCAGCTAATAGAATGTGAACGACCCCAATTCCACTTCGAACAGATTGCAGCCCTTAAGATATATATAAATTCCAGGTCGCATGTAATTGAGTCAAGAGGAAAAGTAAAGTGGGAAGATGATTCCCAGCACAATGACCCCAAATGGAGTACAGCCCCTTGCCCATTATTTGACCCACATATCGCACCTCAGACATACTTAAGCCAGCTCTTAGTAGCCCCCACTTGCTGCGGCCAGCGAGTGCTCAACAAGTCGTGCAACAAAGGGCAACAGCTACAGCTACTGTGATTGCGCCACACATTCCTGGGGCAACTCGGCTTTGCATCATCTGCAGCTCACTCACTCTCGCCTGGCCCTCCTCTATTTATTATTAGCTGCTGCTTTGCTCGTCGAGCCGTGGCCAATCTGCAAAATCAAATGCCAAAAATAATGCAATAAAAATTTCTTGCGAAATATTTCGTACCACTTGTGCAGAAGACAACGCAATTTTTATTGCCGGCCAACCCCTCGACAAGGACTTTTTGCCGTTTCCTTTGCATTGCCTTTTTTTTTCTTTGTTTCACTTCAACTTTTTTATCCTTAAAGTAAGCATTTCCGCCGTATTCTTTATTCGGTATTCAAAAGGCAATTGGCTCGTCGAGCTGCCGCCTTTCCGGCTGCTTAATTTAATGGCCGTGCTGATTTCTTAGCCACTGCTTTAACTTCTGTTCGCTGCTGGGCTTTCCGACCTGGGTCAAGCCGTTAATAAGCCAACGACCGAGTCCGCCTGCAACGGCTTTAATTGATTTTCAGCCGCTATTAAAAAAAAAAAAAAAAAAAAAAAAAAAAAAAAAAAAAAAAAATAAAAAGCAAATGAAAACAGAAATCAACAATAAATTCGAGTAGCCCTTGGTCGCTAACCCTTCGCTCAACCCCTTTTGTGAGCGCGGTCTTCCATTCGACACCCTTGTACACAGTTTTTATGTATTTAACCATTGTTGTTGTTGTTGTTGTTACTGCTGTTGCTGCTGTTGTCGTAGCTGAAACTGACCTTTACCGCCGACCCGTTGCCCATTCATTTGTTCGTGCGGTCAGTCGGACGGCGGTTGTCGCCCTCGTCGCAGTCACTCGCAGTCATCCGTCTCGTTCCCATTCCCATTCTCATTTCTATTCTCGTTCTCGTTCTCATTCTCAATTTGCAGTCGTCATGGACATTGAGTGACCTTTGCTTGTCAACCGTAAGCCCTCACTTTTTACCTTCCCCTCCCTCTCGCTTTTTTTTCTCTCTCTCTCTCTCTCACTCTCTCGTTTTACTTTAATCCCATTTCGTGCTGTGGGTCGATTCCTGATTAAGTTGTAATTTGTAGCGCTAATTATTTCATAACTTCTTTAAGGGTGTCAAGTGTTAAAGGGCACAGGCAAGTTCCTTAAACGCTTCGACTGAGCTGACTTGATGGAATTATTAAATGCCATTTGAGGCAGATATACGTGTCCTACTCTATTCTTTCGATGGTTTAACAGAGTCGATAAACTATATATACATATATACTTCAATTTACCAAGAGTATTTCTGACTTGAGCTACAGCTCCTAGGCCTTCAAGCCTCGACTCTTGTAAAGTAACCTTGACAAAGTAAAAATCAAATGTTTTACCTAATTAGTCTTTTACTCAACTTGGCATACTTCTAGCCCAACACATTCCGGAATAATTCTATCTACGAGGCTCGCCCAATTTCCAATCTTACAAGGTCAATTTTTTGTTTGTAGCATTGCGAATAAAGTGTAGCGCTAAGCGTGGCCCCAACCATCCATGGAAAAAGGCCACATTAAAGTGCCCCAGGTGGGTCAGTGCAGGGGTTAAGGGGGCTAACTGGTGACGCTCTGCTCCAGTCGCATGTCTGACATGCAGCCACAATTTGCACGAAACGTGCAGCGGACGTCTGCAAAGCGATTACAGCGTATAATGCTGCCTGATCTAAATGCTGCGACCTCCACAGAGAGTGTAGGAAAGGAAGAGACACACAGAGAGAGAAAGAGAGAGAGAGAGACAGAGAGAGAGAGAGAGAGAGAGAGAGGTCTGGCAACACATGCCAAGACAACTGGCCAGATCATTGGGTTCAGGGTGCGAGTACCCGCTGGATGTGTGCCATATGTCCGCTTGCATTTGTGTCCGCATCTCAATCTCATTCTCTGTGTGTATCTGTATCGGAATCCGCAGTCTCATCCACATTGCAATTGCACTTGATTATGCCTATGAACAGGCCCGCAAATTTTTAATAACTCGTGAAAACACACGGAACGTGACAAACGTGGAATTTAGTGCATGCGGCCAGGCACGGAATATGCGTGAAGCTAGCAAAAAAGAAGAGATGAGCCCCAACAAAAGATCTTAATGTTGAAGCTAAGAGCGGAAGAATTTGGATAATTCCTCATAGGCGCATATTTTTGTCAATCTCAGAAATATTTGCTTTTTCTTTAGACTACACGTGAATGAAATTTTCTACACTAATCAATATGACATGATGAATTAATTCTATTCTAAAGTAAATTGTTAAATTTGGATTACTCTTGTTGGCCTTCCCTGCTCTGTAACTTACAGATTTTTAAAATACATTGACCGTTTGGGAAAAAGAATCCTGAAAATCCCTCAAGCAAAAATTATATGCACAATTAATCATGAGACCTAATAATCGATTAATTTGCTTCCATTGCCACTGTTATTAGTGACGAGACTGATCTTTTGGAGTTATTGTTTCTGAACTTTAGAAATCATAATCATAATCATATACATACAATATACATAAATATGTTAATATTATATGCATGTATATGTTGTGAGTACTTATAAAAAAATCAATTGATTAAAATTTAATCTATTATTTTTCGTTGATTTAATGAAATTAAAAATCTCGTAGCTTAATTTTATTATATTTATAATTCAATAACCCGTATTCGTATTTCTTACGTCTACTGGGGGCTTGAGAGTATAGAAAGCAGAATTCATCTCCTCTGTTGATTTAAAAGTGATATATATTTAGATACACCGATTATGGGGCGTGGCAAGTCGCAAAACGTTATATATCCTGCAATGTTTTGGAGTGTATGTTTGGTCGTTTTTACTTGATTTTTCTTAATTTACTCCCAGTTAAAGCTCCTTTCAATTCTTTTCTCAAACTCAACTAAGATTCTTACAGAATGTTTTGCATGTTGCGACTTGCTCATTTACATCTGACTGCTGCACGTTTCAGCAACATGCAGGACTACACCCTCCCAACGTAAGCGCACCCACACTCTGCCCACACACACCCACAACAACAACAACAACAAGATAAATGACAGCAATTGACTTCATTAGCAGTAAATGTCAAATGCTCAACGCGATGCCGTTGCCGTTGTCGTTGTCGTTGCCTATGTGAGCCTCGTGTTATGTGTGTTTGGAACAACAAATAAAACACGACCCGAAAAGCCCCCGCAGCACGCCCCTGGGCAGCTGAGCAACCCCTCGCAAAAAATAAGATGGGAGGAAGGAAAGAAATCCGTATTGCGCAATTTCTTCTTGTGGAAAAATTTGCATACGCATTTTGCTTGCATCGTTTGGCAGGCAGTGGAGGGGGAGTGGTTGGGGGGTTCAGGGGTGGCTGGGATGGGTGAACTGGATGCTGGCAAAGTGGTCGCAGTGACTCCATTACGAGCACGGCGCCGATACACACTTACGCACACAATGAAACCATCAAAATCCAATGAAATAAAATAAAACTCCAATAAAAACATTTTGGCAAAAGGCAAGGACCAAGGGATAAAGGGGGGGACATTTACTTCCTCCTTGTTGACATGCGGTGAAAGTGTGCGAAAATGTTTGCAACTGTGTGTGTGTGTGTGTGCAGCCAACCAAAAGCTGTGCACACACCCAGCACCCTCATCGACTGGGAAACTGTCCCTTTTCTTTTTTTTTTTTGGCAGACGTGTGCCTCGGATTTGCGAATTTTTTCGCAATGTCGTGGAAAAGCCAGTGGAAAAACAGTTTTCCTTGGTTTTGGTGTTTGCGTTTGAACCTTGTTAGTGGTTTCTGCCAGGCGAATTGCTAAACTGTCAAATGCGTGAAATGTCAACATGTCAAGGCAACAAAGGAAGCCACTGAAGTGCGGTGCCAAGGTGAGGGGGGGAGTAAAGACTTCTGATTGGGCAGTAAGGCGATTGATACTGTTGAAGGGAGAAGAGCATGAATGAATTTTAGAGAGTGTTTAAATATTTAACTCGAAGAGTCTATCAAATAAACAAGGCACTTCGTTTACCATTGATAAAATATAGAAAATAGTATTTAATTTAATTTAAAATTAAAATAAAGAAATATTAATTAAATACCATTTGCCTAATATAAATAAAGAGCTTTTAAACTGTCCCATTCAGGTTAACGAACTAAAATTGAAAGTAAACGCTGTCAGCACCAAGGAAACCTGAGGAATCGCAAACAATTCAATCAGAGTACATATATAATTATAATTAGCTGCCAGCTGGCTGGCAATAGCTAAGTGAATTAATCCATTTGCTACGCCTGCTGGCCGCAATTACCTGACAATTATCTAGACCTGAAGATCGCGTCAAGTGCTGGTTGACAGCATCCGCGTTTGCTCAATGGAAATCAAAGCCATTCCGTTCTAGTTTGGCGTTCCCTAAGCCGCAAAACCCGTTTGTGCGGCACCTACGCATTTGCGAGCCGGGCTATAAAAGCGTTCGGTTAATTGGCCAAAAGCATCAGTCGTTGACAAAGCAACCAACCAAACAATCAACATGCAAGTAAGTTCTGACTCGACAATTGCTCCCGATTCGTTGGCTTAACTTTTCATTCTTGTTACTCTGGTGCAGTTCCTCATCTGCTTGGCTCTCTGCGTGGCTGTGGCTCAGGCCGGCTACCTGGCCTCACCTGTCGCCACTTACGCTGCTGCTCCAGTTGCCACCTATGCTGCAGCTGCCCCCGTTACGACCTACGCGGCGGCGGCTCCTCTGACCACCTATGCCCGCACCTACTCCGCTGCTGCTCCCTTGGCTACCTACACCCGTGCTGTTGCTCCTGTGACCACCTACTCCGCCGCTGTGCCCGCTGCCTACTCCGCCTACTCCGCCTACTCTGCCCCCGTCTACGGCGCTCCGGTCTACACTGCGCCAGTGGCCACCTATGCTGCTCCAGCCGTGGTCAGCACCCTGCTGAAGAAGAAATAAATGCTAGACTTTCCCTTTCCCCCGTCAACTGATCCGATTTTGAATATATCCAACAACAATAATAAACTTTCAGTAAAATAACCGAAAGTGACTTTTATTAATTTACAATTTTTGAACTTCCATTTTGTAGTTCAAGTTGGATCCTCTATATTTGTTCGTTGTAATTTGTCTGAATAATTTATTTAGTTTATGTACTTTTAATTTCACGAGCTGCGAATTCAGATACAGTGTTAACTCTAGTTACAAACAGTATCATTTGAGAGTCACTTGATATATCATATTATTATATTGATCATTTTGTAACAAACAAGCTACAGTAGAAACAATGAACAAAAGCCGTACAAGAATAATTTGATTATTTCAGTGAATCTATATTCCGTTTAACCTTATATACAAATCAGATTTACCTTTAGCTCAATTGAATATATTTTCGTGTGCTTATTATACAAGTCTAGTGATTTAATCTTTACATACAGCCGAATTTAGAGAGCTTTCTGTAAAATCCATAGCTCTTGAACAACTGAACGAGAATTCTATTGTAGCAAATAAAAAAAAAAAGTAAACCTATTATTGGGTTATATAGCAAATATTCTTTTCTTCAGGAAATTATTTATCTACATACCAGATTGTCCACATTCTAAAGTCTCCACTGTACGGTACGTTCTGGGTTGGTGTTCCACGGCGCGTGGGCGTCACATGGCCAATCACACGGATTAATTGCCTGGCGATAAGAAATGTTTTGGAAACTAACAGCAACAGCAGCAGCAGCAGCAGCAGCAGCAGCAGCAGCAGCATTCACAGTCACAGCTTCCAG
The DNA here is from genome assembly GCF_001654015.2 of Drosophila navojoa. The sequence continues at coordinate 397,133 of NW_022045885.1, forward strand.
GCTCCAGCTCCCAGGTGCCAGTTGCCAGTTGCTAGTTGCCAGCTCTGGAGTGTGGCCTCCTCTTTTGGGGAGCTGGCGAACGCGCGTGCTCAAATAAATCATTTGGCAGACACGGCGCAGGCAGCCGGAGGGAGAGAGAGACTCCTCGGTTGGCCTGCGCCCAATCCATGGCGATCGCATTTCAAGTGCAAAAGTGCCGCAAGTGGCAAACCAGCAAACCAAGAGGTGACTGCCACAACAATTGTGGGTGTAACGAATTCGCCGTCAAATCGCCAACAAATCGCAAACGAAAAGCGAACGCACAGAGCCAGAACCAGAATCTCAGCTCGAGCTCGAACCAAATTCAAACAAATCCCAGCTTAGCAATCGTATGAGCTTCTCGCACAGCCAAAGTGAAAGCCAAAAGCCACTCAAAGCGGGGAGAGGCGGGGTGTAGAGTAGTCAGGTATTACAATTTAGACACCGGAAAACAATGAAATTGACAGCGCCTGAGCTTTGGGCGATCATCTGCGCAGCCATTTAGTGGATATTTGTTGAGAATTCTTTGCGGCACTGTCTTATTATCAATCTTGAAGTGGGCAGTGTTCGAGCAAAAGGGTTGCCAAGGTGCCCAAATATGAGAATTATTGAACGTAGGCCAGTTGAATTTGGATGGAAGCTAGAAAATAGATGGCAAAGACATATGTAATTAAGCGAGGTGATTGATTGCCAAAAGAGTTGCCAGACCAATTGAAGCATGTTAATAGTTTGAGGAAATAGGTCTGAACAGAAGCAATGCCATAGGGAAATGGCTAAAAGTGTTGTCAGAGAAGCTAAAAGGCTAAATAGATTCGAAAGGAATGTGACTAAGGTACGACAGGGCTGCCAGATGCATTAAGAAATGTGATATTTAAATCAGATGTATCGTGTGAGGGGGGTTAGAGTTCAAATCATAAGGGAGAAATATTATTTTTATAAGTTGAAACGGAATACTGTTAAGAAATACGTTTATATCATTTTAGTAGGTAAAGATATGAAGTTGGATTCAGGAAAATTTTGAATTAATGTAGGAAGAATTCTTCCGATTGCTTAATTAAATCATTTTTATCTTGTATACATCATACTATGTCCCAACTAGAGAGTTTTTATTTTAATATCTCTCAAATAGATATTTCTTCAATTAGCCTGGCAACCCTACTCGGCTCAGTCAACATATTCAGGAAGCATAGCTAACCGAGAGTGGCTGTGCACAGAAATCACTTGCAAAGTGTTGCCCGAAAATGCCGCACGAACACCGTTCAATTGCATTTAAGAAGCCAAATGACCTCCGGCGCCCCCTCACACAGTGTAGATGGCGAGAGGGGTGGGACGGCGGACGGGGGCGAAGCACTTATTCACAACTCAATGCCTGTTTAGCACAGACAAGAGCTCGGAACGTATGGACCCGTCTAACAAGCCTTTCCGCAACTGCTGCCAACGATATGTACCGGCTGTTCCTATCCCTGCCTCCCTATCTTCCTTCCTCTCTCTGCTTCTCTAGCTTTTCGCAACGCATACAAATATTATATTTAAGCCTAGCCGAGTCTCATTTCGTGCCAGGCATCGATTCCCGCACTTCGATACAATCGCAGCGAACGGCAACTGCGCACGCGCAGCGTCTGCACTTGAGCAGCTCTGAATGTGGATGTGGATATGAAATTACTTGGTACTTGGCTTAAATTACAGCCTTTTGGTTGCTCATAGCTGCATCGCTGCGTAGTTATGACCATGTTTGTCCATTGTCTACTCTTCCCCCACTTTTTCGGTATCTATTTCCCTATTTTCCTTGTAAGTGTTTTGGCAAATTCGTTAAATTGCTCTTGAGATGCATTGATAAGTGCCATGTGATCTATTGCTGACGGTTAAATCGAAATAATAATATGAAGTATATACATAGATGTTGCCATTGGAGTGGAACTTTGATTTCTGATTTTTTAAAATTATGTAATTAATACAGGGGATTAATTATTTACAAATATATTAAAATTTGGTAAAAATGCTTTACCGCAAACATGGATTTATTTAATGATATTTCGTGGATCTTAGAGCATTCTTAAATGGAAAAATAAAATTATTTTCATTCCGTTCACTAAAAAAATAACACGAAACATAAATATTTTCTTTTCTCTAGTAGCATAAAAGACAACCAAATAGTACTCTCTAGCCGGACCAGTGGAAAAACATTGCTCCCCCTAAAAACCCCATAGAGAACACATAAACTCAGCTGTCTTTCTCTTTGCAATATTTACACGCAATAAAAAATTAACATTAGGCGAGTCTGTAAATGGAAAGAAAAGTGCGTGGATGAAGATGAATAGCCAGTAGGCACAGTGGTACGAGCAGATAGTAAAGCAGTCAAAAATGTACATGTTTATATTACCCCAGCTGGAGGTTGAGGTAAATAAGAGAATTGAAAAATCCTTCACCTTCGTTAATACAAATGACGCCCCGAGAGACCAGGCAGGATCAGGGTAGAGACCAGAGAGTCTAAACAACAGTCTGCACACGCACACAACAACAATGGATAAGAAACGTACCGGATATGTTCCAGCGGAAGCTGAGAAAGTAGCTAGGCAAAAGGTGGAAGAAGAAGCCGGCGAAGAAAAAAATCATTTACATGAGCCTGGAGGGGGGTGGGACGGGGCCAGTGCGTGGAGGGATGATTATTAAATGGGTGGCATGTTTAACTATAAAACGCACGCGACCAGGATGAGACGAGCGACCGGGACAAGGGTGGGTGCCAATGAAGGACAGCACAGGATTTGCATGAAACCCCACGTTGACTCTGTGGCAGGGGCTGCCAGACAGGGGGCCAAACTTGTAGGACTGAATGGACCCCGAGCTGGGCTGGGCACGTGGATGCTTTGGACAGGCTATTGGTGTGACAAGAAGCTGCTGGATGTTAAGAGGGGGAGGAGGGGGAGAGGAGGCGAGGCACTTCCTACGTAAGTGCGGCACTTGAAACCGCCTTAAAGCGTGCACTGTGAACGGCCAGAAGAAGGGCAGCCAGGCAGTCGGCCAGGCGGCAGCAGCAGGCACTGAATTATGCAAAAGATTTACGCGCTCGAAAAATTTTTTCCTGTTTTTTTCCTTTTTTGGTTTGCTTCTCTGGGGGCGTTCGCCTTCATCTTGGCCGTCACATTGTATAAACTTTCGAGCCGGACGCCAAACACATCTGACAGTCATACACTGAAGTTATACCCGGAAAGTGTGAGAGAGTGAGAGAGAGAGAGAGATTGATATTTTTCGCCCACTGTGCGACAGTTGGCGCCGACTGAGGCTGAACGGAGTTGTCAGAAACAAAACAAGCAAAATTTGTTGCAGAAGCCAACAAAGCTCACAGGATTACACAGAAAAGTGCTCAGCAGGCCCATCGGCCAAGTGGAAGCACATTTGCGAGAATTTATTCAAATAAAAAAGAAAAAGAAGCAGTTAATCATTTTTGCAGAGAGACATGACGCGATTCAGACATGAATGGAGACCGAACCCCTTCTCAGCCCAAAAGATTATATATTTTTAATCAAAATAATAATTTAAGCGTCAGTTGTGCGGATTAATCGTGAATTGAATGACGCGACTTGTCATAATCGGTTCAGTTGTGATAGAGATGGAACGTATTGATATATTAAATTTGGTTTATTACCCAACAAAAACTGGCAATACAGTTAATAATTCTAATAGACTACATTAACAAGTGAAGTAAAAATTGTAGTTAACCGATTCAGTTTGGACATGTTTATAGAAAGAGCAGCTAGACTGCTCCCGACCAAGGAACTCATGGCTGTTTGGGCCATTTCCAGCTTACTTCACGAAGTGCTGTAATTTACTAAAACAAATTGCTGTCTGCTTTTCCCAGTGGAGCTCTTTAGCTAAACGTTTTCCCATATCAATAATCGCAACGTTTGCGGAATCATCTGAGGACGAAGCCCCCTAATCACTCAATCGAAAGGCAATATGGCGCCTAGCGGTCAAATGGCAATAAAAATCAATATTGAACTCGAACCCTGGGCGAAACGGGGAGACGGCGATCCGAATGATGATCGTGAACTCAAATACGTAGCAAATAAATCGCATGCGATAGAAATGAGCATTGAATTCTATTAAAAAGGCTGCTGCTAAAGGCGGCCCGAGCCGAGTGAATATATGCAAAGAGTACGAATGGAAATGAAATCGCCTTTGATCCAAGCCGCGGCTGCAGAGTCGCCAGGTAACCGGCAGACGGGCAGGTAGAAACCGCAGGCAGACGCAGCCAATCGGTAGGGGCGAAAATCGTTGAAATATTTCAATTAACTTAAAGTGCGCCGCCGCGCTGAATGGACGCAGATGAGCCGAAGATGGAGCTGAAGCTGGAGCCAGAGCTGGTGCTTCGAGCTGGGAGTTGGAGTTGGCGACTGCCTGGCTCTGGCGTCGGACAATAAACAATGTTTTGACAAATCGCTGAAAATTGAGTGCGCAAAATTATTATTTTCAATTTAAAAGAATCAAAAGCAGAGCCTCGCATCGAACCGTGTGTACGATATATGGGTATTAAATTTGCCGCCTCGCTGCAGTGCCATCGTGCAACACTGCAGCAAAGCTGCCTCACGGCTTGCTAATGATTGCAAATTAAGAATTTAATATCGTGGCCCGAATGTGAGCAGCATGTGGGGTTATAAATTCAGTGCGAAATTGCACTAGTCGCCCATTACAGTAACTCAGCTGAAATAGTTGGGATCGCACTGCGAAGCGAGCCGATGCCTAGAAGAGCTGCCATCATTAACAAGTGCTCGAGTGGCCTGACCCTTGGGATTGCTTCACGCCCGCCACGGCTGCGCTGCAACGGGCTCCACCGCCCACTTCAATCAAATTTTTTGATTGGATTGTTTCGGAAGCAAGTCGTCATTAAATCAAATATCATAATTATATAAAAAGCTAACGTGCGGGAGAAAGGTCTTTCGATTCGGGCCAACGCAGCAACAGCTAAGCTTTTGATTAAAATCTGTTCCACTAGCAGCGCCCGAAGGCCAAAATTGAAAATCTGGCCAAGAAAACTAGGAAGCATCAATGTTCACACATTCATTGAGCCCATCCACGGCAGGCAGGCGGCAGGCAGGCAGCCATGGAGCCAGCCAGAAAGGCCACAGCAAATCAGTGGGTAAAACTAAACGTTAACGTTAACCTGATTATGGGTATTAGAGCCTATAAGAAAGAGAGTTTCAGCCAGAGCATTTACGCATTCACCTGATGTGCCCGCCAAACAGCAACCATAGCTCCCGACACGGAGTGTCGTGGCTCCACTGATCCGTGGCGTGAACTATTCAAGTGTAAGAGAGTACACATTATGCTGATTATAATCAGAGCAGCCAGTCAGCAGAGCAGAGCGACTCTGCGAGGCTATGTGCCCGCTGGTCAAACAAAAGCAGAACCACTGCGGAGAGACTCGAGTGTGCAGCTCATTAGCCAGAGGTGAAGCTAGCATGAAGTCGGCGAAGGAAAATCAATAAAGTTAAAGAAAACGCAGCAAAAGACGAGAAACAGCAAGAAAATCCAAACTCTCCGAGAGGTACATGCTAATGAGTGGAATGAACTCTCAGCTCGAAGAAAAAATATCCCAAAGTCTGGCGTCGAACTTTGTTCGTCCGTGTAATGAGTAAGAAAAAAACCAGCTCTCTGGGCACATCTTGAAATTAGTTTGAGGGAAAAAGAAAAAAAAAAACGTTCAAATCTGAGGGGTTGCAACTGAAATAGCCAAAGTTAAGAGTTCGTAAAAAGTTGACGGCCAAATTAATGATAAACTCGCATTTGCAGCCAGTTAATAATTGATAAGTGAAATTTTTGCTGAGCATTTGTAGAAAAAATGTGTTCAAAATTAATTTAGGAACCGTTTGACACTTATTATGAAAGAATAGCGGATTTCTGAGAGGTAAACAAGTATATAAATTTATAATATATGTATATGTAACAAGTATAGAAATATGAAATGTAAATATTATATATATTATATTATTATAAATAAATAAATAAAAATTAAACTTCAATTTGTTTTTAATCAATAATTTTTATAAATTCAATTCGATTTGAATTGTAAATTGTAATTGTAAAATTGTAAATTAAATTTTGAAGACTACTATAATAATATTTTTATTATTTATAAGACAAAATAAACCCATTTTATATATTTGAAAATTATTTAGATATACACATTCTTACATTTCAATTCTTATTTTAAATTATTTTATATTAGAATATTATTATTTATTAAAATAGTTTTCAACTATATTTTTAGTTTAATATAAATATAGTTAATATATTCATAGAATATATGTACTACCTGCACTCCCCTAGATTTGATTAAGTTAGTCTTCCAATCAAACTCTTTTCTGTCAGCTGATTTTCTGCACCTCTCTATTAATTTCGATCTCTATACCCACATTATGACAGCCTTTATATTTGTGTATGCTCTATAATAGCTTTATTCATCATGTCTTTTGGTCTGCGACCTTTGAAATGTTCCTTTGTCTAGTTCCTTTATTGAAGAAGACACGTTTCTCAATGTGCAACAATAGGACTCTCGAATTCTCTCGAGTTTCCTATACAGCCAAACAACAATGGCTGCGATTGTTTCTGTGTATGCGGTTGTATGTGTGTGTTTCTGTAGGATGTTAATTGTGAGTATGCAAATGAGATTGAGCAATACGCACTCTCTCAACATGCTCTATTCTCGTATTCGTATTTAAAAATCAAAAGTGCGTGTGGCTGCGACTGTGTGTGTGTATGTGTGTGTGTGTGTGTGTTTGCGTACACTCGGGTAGTAGACACACACAAAATTTCGTATGTACACACAAAAAGGACATTGCGTCCCTTATGCCACACACACACTCACACTCACGCTCCCTCTCACACACACAAGACGTCTGTAGGAAAAAAATTACGGGCTGTAATTATGCAAATTAGTTTTGGAGTTTGTGCGACGCAGCTCGAGTCAGAGCAAACCATATTTCGTAACTTAAAAAAGAAAAGTACTGTATCGACAATGAAATATCCCAAAAAATTTATATTTGTGTGCGTATCTACATATATATATATATATATATATATATATATATATATATATATATATATAT
>NW_022045885.1:404263-458681 GCF_001654015.2 Drosophila navojoa
TATATATATATATATATATATATATATATATATATATGTGTGTGTGTGTGTATTTTGCATACAGCGATTACAACACGCACACTCATTAATTTTCATCAATGGGCCGCGGCTTAGTTCAACGAATGTGAATATATTTATATATTTTTTGCATACATAGCCAATAACAGGGCCAGGACGAGCAGCTCTCGAATGGGCTGCGCATCATTAATTTTTAGAGCTTAGCCAGATGACAAGACCAACATACACAGAGGCCAGGCCGACAACCACGCGAGAGAGACGAGCTGAGCTGAGCCGAGCGCAAAGAGCGTTGCAGGAGTTGGAGGTCCTGGCACCTCGCTTGACGCTTCACTGGCAAATCCAATAAAAAAGCAGCAGAGCGCAGCGCAACGACAACAAATAACAACAGCAGCGGCGATAGCAGCAGCTGAAGAAGCTGCCGGGACATGGCGTGTGTGCACGAAGACAACAACTACACAAAAATCATTAAAATTTACAGCGCGGGGTAATGCGTGGACAGGGTAAAGAGCTTTGGCAGCGGCAACTGTGTCCTGTGGGCAGGGCTCAACGCAACTCCTTAAGCTGCTCGCCCCTCCTACCTCCTCCTCCTCCTCTTCCTCTTCCTACTCCCTTCTCGTACGACTCCCGGCTTTCAGCCACATCAAAACATCAAATGCCGCAAATGGAAGACAGCGCTTGGCTGTGTTGGGAATATTTATGATATTCAAGGATTTTCTAGTTGACGTTTAGCAAGGAAAAAAGAGGAAAAGCAGAGCAAGAGGGATAGAGAAAAAACAGAAATAGAGAGAGTAAGAATTTGGAATGAAACAAACGGCAAAGCAAACAGCAAAGAGCAGTAAGAGCTGAAGCAAAAAAGCGGCTTTTACAAGATTTTCGTAATGCTAAAAAAATCATTAATATTCATCGCATTCTGCAGTTAAAACCAAAGCAAACGCCAGCAAAATAAAGCAGAAACTTTAAGCATATGCAAAAGACAAAATAAAGAAGAAATACTATTTAGGCAAATGTAAATAAAATTAACTTCTAGAACGAATTCAGTAATGTTGAGATTATGAAGGATTTTTTACAAACTTTACTTTACAAAATGTTTTATGAAGAAAATGTTAGATATTTAGATAAATATCGACAAAAAACTGGACATAGAAACTAAATTATTTGTCAGTAACGAGTAGAACAGAAAATCAATCCATAATCAATGATTATTTTTCTTCTGAAATGAAATAGTATGAATTATAAGCAATTATAAAAGGTAACATCCAATTATTTTATTATTAAATCTTAGAAATGCTGTTGAGACTCTATAATGGTAGCTACTAAACTAACTTTCTAAATTTACAAGCGCTTGTTAAAATATAAATAGTTTTCTACTAGAATTTATTACACACAATTTGTTGAGCAAAGCTTCAGTTCCCTTTCTTTTTCATTAGTTAATAAAAATTCTTTTTGTTAATGAGCTAGCAAAATGGTAATAATTAAATTCGCATTCTATTAATAATAATTACGCGCAGCCCCAAACGATTATTCAAGCTTGCAGTACTATAACGAAATAAAGCTGTACGTATAGCTATATGGCGTATGTATGAAAGTATATGTGAATATATTTCATATTACTTTATATAAAATTGTATGTAGGGGTCACTCATAATGGAGTCCATAACAGAAATCACGCATTTCCGTCACGTATGCCCCTTCCGGTCAAGCTCATGTCAAACACAGCATGTGTAGCCCCCTCTGTCTGTCTCTTTGTGTTACGGCTCGCTCCCTCTCGCTCACTCTCACTCACTCTCACTTTCTCCTTCTGCTGTGCAAATGTGAAAATGTTGAATCATTTGCTTGGAAAATGACTTTTTAATATGCGACACACTTTTTGGCGCTCTGCGCGCGCGCCTAATTTGAATATTTATCAGAGTCGCAAGAACTTGTAATATATAAATGTATATATGTATATATGTGTACGCATAAGAGTCCTTGAGGCCAAAACGGAAGTGCGTAGCGGTCATTAGACTGGGCATTACATGTGCTAGCACCCCCAACCGCCAGCCTTGATCCCTTATCCGCCCCTTCAGTGCGCTGCACAATGGAATCAAAGGAACGGCAAATACTCGGGCCAAGTGCTGGTCATTCACGAAAAGCGTTCACCACATGTCCCTGCAGGACATGCAGCTTACGAGCTGAGCTAATTACCCAAGCAGGCGAATTCGTAGTTTGGCTCTTAAGCATTTTCTTGTTGATTTGCATAAATTAGGCATTGCTGCGGCAGCAAGCTGGAAATTAATGAAGTCCCGGCAGGACATGGCAGGTGTAGTTCAGAAGGTGCCTGGAATGTTGCTCACGTGCGCCTCATAATTACATACATATGCCAAATGACTTTCTGATGTCAAACGGAAACTGGCCTACAAATGTTGTAATATGTAGCTCATATGACTGAATATTTCTATAATGTCTCAAAATAGCCAACCCTCAGATTGCCTTAATATGACTGAAAGACCATCTACTGAATGCTGTAATATATAAGTCATATGACTAAATACTTGGATAATGTTACAAAATAGCCAGCCCTCAGAGTGTTTTAATATGACTAAAAATTAATGGAATTGCTTATTATTATATACAATCTTTTGAGTTTGAAAATCGTTTTGAAGCAATCTCTGTTAAACAATATTCTAATAATAAGTTCAGTATGATGATTAGTATGATAATTAGATATTTTTAAGCATTATTATTATTCAATATATATGTATTTACTCTCAACTACTGAAACTTTCATTGTAGGAAAGTAAACTAAAAAGAAGTTGCCTTAAATATTTTCAATTTGGGACCTTTCCACGTCAAGCCCCGACACCCCATCATTTGCGATAGATTGCGTAACCCATTGTCATGTAAATTGGCAACAAAGAATAAAAATGCAATAGAAGAGCCTTCGAAATGCGCAAAAATTTGCATTTGAAATGTGCATTCATTCAAGCTATTCACTCCATTTGATCCCTTTAAATGCGAATGCATGCGGTTGCGCCTGATGCGTCCTGCAAACGTTGTGTGCACACATCAGGACATCGGCAACACCCGGGATAAGGACAGCACAATAAGCTGAATGCCAAACAATGCGAAATCTGTTGCATTTGCTGTGCCAATCTCAGACTTTCTCCCTCTCGCTAGCATTCTCTCCTGCTGCCTTGTTGTCCTTCTGCTCATGTCAAGGATGTTTGCGAATATGCGAAAAGTGCACCCTTGTTTAGGGAGCTGCATGAGACCTCAACGAGCCGGCAATTGCGCTAGGTTAATGCATAAGGATTTTATTAATGACTTGTTGTTGTCCTGCGAAAAGGGGTTGCACAATTGCACAAATTGGCAAAGGCCCTGCAAAGCTGAAGAATATGCATATGTGTGTGTGCGTGTGGGAATTTTGCCTAAAATTCCGTTACATTTGCATGCATAGGGGAGACTGATAAGACAGTTTGTTGGGAGAAAAAGGACATTGGCTTAGACAACTATGAGAAATGATTGATGAAAATGAAAGGATTTACGAATGAAAAGTATCGCTGCTTTGATTTTGAGCCTAGCCATCAACTTGATCAGAAAGACAATATTTTAGTATCGGTTTGATAAAGAATTCCTTGATCTCCAAATCTCTATGTCAATGTCCAGTATAGAACGAAATGTACCGTTCAAGTTAATATGGTAACTTTCTCTTAAGGGAGAATAGGACTTGAATCCTGACCACACTGTCAAGTTAGCATTTTACCAATCCACTCTCCTATTCTCCCAGGCTCTATATCTGTCATATAACCTATTAAAACGTCACTCAAAGCTTAACTGCCCAAACGAGGCAGAGTTCATAAAATAACACGCCTAAACTATCAATTACTCACATTTCTAATTGCCCAGCTACGCTCCCCTCTTCAGAGCGATAAACATTGCTAATTTATGCACTGCCCAAAACGAAAAGTCAAATCAAATAAAACTATAAAAAGCAAAATAAACCACTTCAGAAGTCAGCGGGCGAGCCGGTCAAACCAGTTGACCAAAACTGACCAATTGCTCGGGTCAAACAAGGGTGCGAACTGGACTTTGGGCGGAAAGGCGGACAAGCGGACGGTCAGACGGAGGTGCCATAAAAATCGCATTATCAGCTGAAAAATTGTATAATGAGCGAGGGTTTACCTGACCACTGGCGTTAGGGCAATAATTGTTTGTTTAGCCTATCAAATGAGCGTTGGTCAGTTTGATAAATAGCACGGGAGGGGTAAGAACCAGTTGCCAATTGAGGAAGCGAAGTCTATTGTGAATGAGGCGTGAAGATTTAATGGAGTTATCTGCCGAAGAGGATTAACGCATTGAAAGCCAATCAAAGTTGGTCACATTGATTGCGCTCAAGGCTAAATTATAGCCTATGCCAAAAGCTGTAACTGCTTAATGGACACACACACACACACACACACACACACGCACGCATACACATAAACGGACTGAATGGCCACGTCTGCTGGCAGGCAACAGGGGACACATTATTTTAATTTCACCAACACAACATTTCGTTGCTTTTTATGCACAAAAATACCCCAAAAGTATAAAAAAAGAATGAAATTTCGCTCGAAGGGTGGCAAAGCAATCCGAAAAACAAGAAGTAAGAGTCCTTTAGGCGGGAGTGCACGACTGAAATATACCTAGAGTCGCTCAGCTCTTTCAAACAGATGAACCGGCATCCCAGTTATCGATATCAAAGTTATCGATCTGCGAAGCATAGACAGATAAGCGGACAGATCAGGATTGACTTGACTTATGAGACAGTTGAATTATATTTATACATAATTGCTGTTCAGATATTTCAAGAAGACTTATATTCTCGGAGCTTCCAGGGTATAAGAAATTGAAAATCGTAAAGAGCGAACGAGAAGGAGATGACGAAGCAGAGGCTGAGGCAGCAGCCGAAAGCATTAAATGAGTCCAAATAATTTATGCCAGTGCGTGGCTTAAAAAGTGGGCGGAGGCGGTAAAGGGGCGGGGTACTAGCGGGCGACATGTGCGTGTGCGTCAAATCTGCTCGTTTCTAATTTTTTAACATTTTTTTTTTTTTTTTGTACTAGCCAGACAATATCTGGGCATTTTTTACCCAAAAAAATATAAAGAAGCGGAAAAAATCACCAACCCCTGCGGCAAGTGTAATTTTCGAACGTCAATTCCACCCAAACCTTCAAAATTCTCTTACAGTCTTAAGCAATCTACGCACTACGTATACATATATATGTATATATGTGCATGTATATATTTCAGTGTGTACATAAATATAGCTGTACATACATATATGCACATTTGTATGTGTGCGTATATGGCCCAGACATTAATATTTGTTCGCCTTGGTACTTGGCAACGCGCCCTTAACGCATTTTTTAATGCGCTCACCAAGTACCTCTGCCTGTGTGCGTTTGTGTGTGCGTGTATGTGTGTATTTGCTCATTAAGCAAAAACAAAGTTAAGCAAAAGTTTTTTAACATCTTCAGACATTTTTTTGGGTTTCCGTTTTACGTTTGTTTCCACATTCTTTTTTTTCGGCGCTTCCTGTTGAGGACTTTTCGCTGGTTTTTCGGTTTTTTTCCTTCATATCTTTTGCATGTGCGGCCATTGTTTTCTAATTGGAATACAGGGTGATTCGCTTAAGTTGGTTCGGTTGCAGAGTCATCGTTTTGTATACATTTTTGATGCAAGCAATCTATGATAAATGACTATTTTAGTTTTTAAATCTAATAATTTTTTGAAATATTTTGTTTTTTTTTTTCAGTCTGGACACCCTGTTTGCAGTTGAACCTTGCTCTGGCTACCTCATTAATTTTTACTTATCTTAACGTCATACAATTTTTATACTCTCTGGCACTTGTTTATCTACGTGTAGTGCTATATGTATATACGAAGTAAGTATCCTTATGAACCTGTGCAATTGTTTCAGCTTCGGTTGGGGCAGAATATTCGGATTGTGGGTGGCTCCATGTCCGTTTGAAGGAAATTTGCGCATGAAAGGTGAAATGGTTTGGTTTTAACAGTCTCAACAGAAGATAAAATATGAATGTTATGGATATAATGACCCTTAACTAATTCCAACTGGATAGTCGAGTCCAATTGGGATGTATTTATTCATGTGCTTCAATTAGAATTGTTCATAACTTTCGCTTGTTTGTTTGGTACTATACTTAAGCCAGGAAACTTTATCAACTCTTCTCGTATATCTTGATAATCTCTGTTGGCTTTAAAAGCGACTTAACCGAGTGGCAGCAGCAGAGCGCCCCGGCCACTAGCCGCAGTGGCAACCTCCAACCGCTGTGCTTCGGTGCTTCGCTTAGTCATAGACAAGTAAACCACATCATAAGTCCGCTTTTATTCCAGTACATTTTAATAATTTTCATAATCCTAATAACAGTTATGCGCCAGCGACGCCATCTTGAAAATCAAAGTTAACGGTTAAAGTGGCCAAGCCGCAGCAGCGACGCTGACGTCGCACGCGACGGTTGCCCCACCGAAAGTCAACCGAAAAAGCAGCGAAAATTCGCAGTATTTCATTCGTGGCGAGTAATTACGCATTCAAGTAGAAAAAGTTTATCTCTTGTCGAAAAATTGAAAAATTTTCATTTCATAAAATGAGATTAAAAACGCCGCACTGCAGCAGCAGGGGTCGGCAGCGGTGTGGCCAGTGCCGCAAAAGCAGCTCAAACCGCAGAAGGCTCTCAATGGGCGAAGGGCTTAAATCTAAAAAGTTTACTACCAAAATATTTTTAAGAAAATCACCAGAACGTCAAAGAAAACTCGGCGGCTGAATACGCCGGGCGGGTAAGATGGTTGCCTGTTGGCTGTTGGGTAGCCAAAATAACTGTACAACAGCTGAAAAGCAAAAATAATGATGGCCGCCAAGGCGGTTGACTGTGCTCCAAGCAGCAGGCAGGCAAAGGGTTCGCCGCGCTGGAGGCTGCGGCAGCTTAGGCTGACGATGTGAACCAAAGCACAATCGACAACAGTCTGGCAACGCCACGCTATCTCGCTGAATGCCTGTGTATGTGTGTGTCTCTGTGTGTGTGGGTTGGGGTGTACTTTGGGCCATAGGCACTTTTCAACCCTTTTTCGCGCTTGGCGGGGAAAAATTGCGTAAAGTGCGAAATACGCAGCGTGCGCTCGTGTTGTGCTTATGTACACGCAAGCACACACATACAGATATGGAGTACATAATATACCCAAAAACTGTTTCATTTTGTGTTATACACACGCCGCCAGCTAAGCGCAGAGTCAACGAAAGGGTTGTCTCTAATTTTCGCCTCCTCCTGCGCCCAGTTGTCGCTCCTGCTTCTGGCGAAAATGTTTCATTTTCATTTTGAGGCAGTTATTGGATTTCAAAATGAAATCCATTTGATGGCAAACGAAGCTTTGATATATGGGCTACACGTGGTTAAGGCGTGCGGTAGTTAAATAAATTAACAGCCTCAGGGAGCACAAAAGCTGCAGCAGGGAGCGGGAGCCTTTGAGGTAATAAAAGTGGAGCTTGAGGCATGACCAAGTGTCGGAAATTGTCACCAGGGAGCTTTGCCTATTGCGCAGAATGGGCTCCATTTACATGAATTAAATATTTCTATGCAATGAATTCTAATTAAAGCGAAAGTTTTCAAATACATCTGCAAAATGTGAATGAATATAGATACACAAATTATGTTTGAAGATAGTCACAATTCTTCGTGAATATATTGAAAAAATTAGCAATATTTTGCAATAAAAACATTTGATTTAATATGGGAATATAAGCTATATAGAAAGTATTACTATAGTACAAATCTGTAGTAGATTGGTATATCGATATGGTATTCATTTTGATGCCAAAATTAACCAATATGTAATATTCTCTATTATTGAATTAAAATATATCAAAGGTATTGTATATTTATTACTGTATAAAATTAAAAAAAAAAAAAAAAAAATCAATTTTCAAAGATGACATATTCAAATTATTCAAGACCATATATATTTTTCTATAACATACGTCATATGATTAAATGTTTCTTTAAGCTTTAGATAACCCAAAAAATATATATGTATATATATAACTTGTATTCTTAGAACGTTTGTTCAATATATCCCAATATATATGATATATGATATATACGAAACATGAAAGACTTTCTAAAATATTGCAATTTCAAATAAACCTTAAGAGAAACCAGTTATGTATATTTTATATTTAAAAATATATTTATTTTAATTGAAATCAATTAAATAAATAAAACATTAAAATATGCATGTATCGAATTACTAAAAATTAGTTTACTAATTCAATAAATTTATTAATATTCTTTTTTTACTATTTATATAAATAATAAGATAAATACATTTTTAGTGTATAATAATAAAACATTACTATGGAATGGACAGCAACTATCAAGTGAAATGTTTCATAGAAATCTGAATCTGGAATTCAGTTTTGAAAGAAAACACAATATGCTATATGTTTAAACAGAGAGCTATTTGCTTGTATGAACGAGCATTTCCTCCACATATAAGTCCATAACAATTCCACAATTTCATTTGCCATGTGCAGAGCATTCGCAGCATCCCGATAATAAACAAAATCTGAGGCAGCTGCGTTCACGAAATGCAACATAAAAACTAAGCAGAGGGAGAGGGTAGCGGAAAATAAAAAAGGAAAATTTGCATATATGAAACCAATTGATGTTGCTGGGGCAAGAAGGAAAGGATGCTGCACACTTCACATGACAGGCAACTGAAAATCGAATAAATGGGAAATCATTTAGGCAACAAAGCCAAAAGGTGGCAAATATTACGCAGGCCACAAAAAATGAAACGCTTTCATATGCAAATGCGAGTGGCAGGCTGCCAAGTTGGAAATTTACAATTGAAATCAAATGAAGAGCAGATTTTGATTTGGCACGTAGAGCAGCACAGGTAGCCAACTGGAGATGCACGCTTCCCTGTGCTACTTCACCAGAAGTGGGGCTCTCAGGGAGAGTATGTCGCCTCCTCTCCTCGTCCTTCTGGTAATCTCCTCCAAATGAAGCGCTGCCTGTGTCAGTCGAAACGAATATATTTAGTGGGTTTTGCCTTCAACTGTTTTCATATTTTTTTTATGTGCGCATAAATTTCTTTATGAAACGCACACACGCTGCTCGCATACACACACACAAGAAAAATGGCGTCTCGAACTTGAACTAATCCAATTTATTACAGCTCCATAACTTCTTCCTATTTGCTTAGACGCTGGCCCTCTGCTCCGTTCTGCAGACGCTAAATGCGTCTTATTAGATGAGCTCTGTGTGTACTGTTGAGTGTGTTCTTGTGGGTGGGTGGGTGTGTGTGTGTGTGTGTGAGTGTCTGTATGTGTGTAGCATGTTTACCCTGCTGTGTGTGTGGGCTTATAGCGAACTTTGACTCGCTTCGCGCTTCAATTTCAAGCTTCTATCTCTGCCTTTTATGATAAATTGCATTTAGCAACCACCGACGCCCAATGCCAACCACCTCCACCTCCATCACCACCACCTCCCAGCAGCACCACCCCAACTGCTGTAGCCGCTGCCACCCTCTCTAAGTTGATTTTACGCTGCTCGCGGCGGGTGAGCAGCCCGTGGGTGGGGTTGCGTGTGTGTACGCACATGCGTTGCCCCTGCTGTTGTTGTTGTTAGCTTGAAAGGATTCAACTAGCTGAAGAGTCCTAGACTCCATGCTTCACCCCTGACAAATGCAGCCAAAATGGCTGAAAATCCTAGATAAGTTAGTGGCATGGTAATCCATAAGTTGGCTGTACCAAATGATAAAATAGTCTATAGGTAAACTAGTTTGATTCTCTGTAAATAAATTTCTTTGTTCATGTCGGGCAGAATCTTATTTTTTTTTTTAATTTATTTGTTCTCAACTAGATATATACCTATGTATATATCTATATATATATATGATGTTCATCTCTGATTCAATATATAAGAAAATATGACACACACAAATACCCCATATATAGATGTATTATCTATCATTTACTACAAATGCTCGTCTCCGTATCATAATTTTACAAGCAATCAAATTGTTCTCAGAATTTAAAAATTTTATAATGACTTCATAAGCTCTAAGCTCTTCTCAAAATTAAAATTGCAATTTTCTTGCCATAAAGCAATTAGACGAATGTTCCTTAGGGATATATATACATATACATTTTCATTTGATGCCAGACAGCTTTTCATCAAATTTGCAGTTCATTGACTGAGCAAAAATCGAGGAATTTCGCTTGCACAGCAAAACTGTAATTAAATCTATTTATAAACGAAGAACTTGCTAAATGAAGTCCAAGTTTTAGGCGACGTTGGACGAGCTCAAATTATAAGTATATATTTAGTACAATTGCTTATACAAAATTATGTGTATATTAAATAATAAAATAAATTATTTTACTCAAATTTTCAGCTTTGACTCAATTTGGAATTTTAGTTGTAAGATTCGCTTAGGCACCTTTCCCATGTATTTTTATAAAAACTACTTATATACTCAGTTAATTATGGAGTATAATACACTAATATACAAATAAATATATATTAAAAAAAAAAAAAAAACATTCATAATATTCATAAACAATAATACAGACACCTACACAATAAGTAAAAATATATTTATATATATATAAATTTCCAATGAATATATGATTATGTTTATTTATAAAAAGACTTATGTGTCCAGTACATTTAATCAAATCATATAAATTCGATTAGGAATAAAGTGTCCCATATATTTATTTATATACATTAATTGCTCAATTATTTGTTACATAATTTACTTCTGAAAATATTAATTAGTTCAAGTATAAATAGAAAATTCTACAGGTACTTATAATTTTATCAATTCAACATTTTACCTTTCCTGCCAGGACTTTATCTTTGCATCACATTGCTAATAGCAAAATCCCTAAGTAGCTGCAGCTACAGTCTATATGCACAGACTGCTTTAACTGGCTTTCAGCAGAAGCTAGCTTCCGTTCCCAGTCTTCTTATTCTGCTCGACCAACAAGTGACAACAAATTGCATAAAAATTTGTTTACACTTTATCCGTAGCCGTAGCCACAGCAGCAGTAGCGGCAGCAACAGCGAAAGCAACGGCATCAGCACTGCGGCAATAATAATCTAGCAGGTCCAAGAAGCGGTTATAGATTTTGCCGTATTATAGAAGTAAAATATTTGCTTGGATAGGAAGGCAAACGCTTTTAAGAAGAGGAAGACGACAGGCCGTTATGGATGTCTATATATGAGGCAGGCGATATCTGCAAGAGAAGTTGATTTCACGCTGACAAATATCGCGTGTTTGTCCTAATCCTGCGGAGCGTAAAGTGCACTGCGCTGCGTCTGTGAAAACAATGAAAAATTCATGCAAATGAAAAATAAATGCACACAAGCCAAAGGATAATGCCAGCCATGCAGCCATGCAGCCAGCAATCCAGCCAGTCAGGCAGGACCTGCAGAGCGCCAAAAAATAGAAACACATTTCGTGCAGCTTGGTCCTTGGGCGCCCTGCGCCCTGCGTCCTGTGTCCTGCGTTCTGTGCCCCATTCAAGCTTCTTTGTCTGTGCCACGAAATTTCAATAAATTATGCAAAATTGTTCGTGGTTTTCGCGCTTTTCCTTTTTCCAGTCTTTTGGCCACATTTTCCTCGCTGTTTTATTCAAATTTGCGTGCATTTTTTATTTGCTAAATAAACAAAATTTCGAGCGAAGCGCACGAAATTTATTTCATCCAGAGACAATACAAATATCAACCCTATCAACCCTACACAGCATCCAACTAAATGCTGAACAGAGGGTACGAGCCCCTGCGATGTATCGAGGGATCACATGTCTTTGTCTATCGATCGCGTCTGCTCAGGTAAACGATATATGCAAATTAGTTTGATTATATATTCAAATGAGGCACCCCAGACATACTAGGATCACCCTGAAATCCTCCTAGGGCACATGAGACGGAGAGCACGACAGCTGCGTTTGCAGTTAGCACATTTGTAGAGGCCGATCAGTTCACCTCTTGAACTCGCAACGAACAGACGAAAATTACTTCATCAATTCGATGGAAAACAAACAATTGGAGATGAGAGAGAAGTCAGAGTAAGACGTATGTATGTTCCAGGATCAGAAATACCGGTGGAAGGACTCTAGCTCCATGGATGGAATACACTATATACTTATTATATGGAGTCTATGAATATAAGCGAAAGTGTGAAAGCACTCAGAATATTAAGCGCGATTAGCGTTAGCTAAAAAAGTGATATAATATATTAAACAGAAAAAAGTATACATAAGGAAGGATTATTTTATGCAAATACCAAAGATATACTATTTGAAAGGAAATGACTAGAAATCTAAAAAGAAACAAAAAATGTACTAATTCATTAAAAGCAAGAAAAATGAAATTAAGGAAGACTGAGTAACTTTTAGACATTTAAGATCGTTTAAAAGGGGAGTGCTTGACTTACAGATATTTTGAAATTTACATAAAGCTATAAATATATTAACATTTGAGGCGTATGGTCCACTAAAATAGAAAACAAATAAGATCCAGGCAAAAAACATAAAAAGCTTTGAAGTTCATATTGTGAAAAGAGAATCCGTTGCAAGCTTACGAAGATTTCGCCTATAAAATCTCTTTTGTGTCGCTCTGTGGAAAGTCATGAATTAACAGGTTTATTTGATGTAATTAAATTACATTACATTACATTGTGCCCCGATTTTATAACTTTGAACAATATCAAACTATCTATTTTTATGCGTTGCTATCTCTATCTCTCGCTCTCTTTCTCCCTCTTTCTGACCTGAAGACAACTTTTTGTTCAGCTTCTGTGGCATTCATTTAACAAGCTTCGCCAATTTGGCTGCATATAGGCCTTTCTAAAGGCTTCCTGCAATTAGGTTTTGCCATTGCCGCATTGCGTACACGGTCCTGAAAGCTCAAAGATCGAAGCTGGCTCAAACGGGCAGCAGCAAGAGCAACAACAACATTCGTGTTGGCCACATGTACAATTTTCAATTTTTCACTGTTAGATAGATAACTGTGATTGGGGGATCGCAGCGTCATAACTAGGTAGAAATTACCAGCAGGCCGCGGCACGAGCTGCTGCTGCTCCCCACTGCAAGAATTAAGTGCCATATGCTGGGCCGATCCGGGGATCGAGCCACCGACTGGCAGATCTTTTTTGCAGCAGCCACAATACAAATGATTATGTTTATACTATTAAAGTAATTTACTAAAAATGACGCCCAGCCAAAACGAGATGATCCTCAAGAGCAACAGATGCTGTTGTTGTTGCTGATGGTGCTGCTGCTGCTGCTGCTGAACGATCTCCGATCGAGCGACTGCCTGACGATCATTGGGATCTCGTCAAAGTCAACCGCTTTAGCTGCGGGTTAAGCAGCCTGCTGTCTACTTAAGCGTAATCGGAGTATGGCACAGGCGATCCATCGATCGATCGAGCGATCGATCGGCCAAGGCTTTATCACAACATTTTGCCATAAAGATGGATTAGTGTGGTCAAGTGCACAGCCGATCGGAACGAGCCACTGCCTCTTGGCTGGTAGCCAACGTGCTAGATCTGTAAATAATGTGGCAAGCAACGGGGGCCACCACATCCAAAGCTGAGCTGTAGCTGTAGCTGGGGCCATCATGTGTGCCGCTGCACTGCTGATCTGCGCGCTGATCGTTAATCGAAATCGCACTTTGCCATCGATCGTACAGCTCTATTAACCTCCGTCGCTGATTTGGTGATAACGATCGTAGTCGTAGCGGTACTCTAGGTGCAACACATGTTGCACTTAAACCCACGCCCCACCACCCCACGCCTCTCCACTTACGTGTGCGCCAGCTATATGATTTTCTCCAATTTAGAAAATAGTTTTCTCTACTCGAAATTAGTATGATTCGGCTCTTGCGCGTTTATCGTACGTTCTCCTCGTTAAGAGTTCGCCTCGATGTTAGATACAGAGCTGTGGACGCTGTGGCAACATGTGTTTTCTTTCTGCTCTTTGCACCTATATGGTTATGTTGTACTTGCATTAGCACTTAAGATTTCCCTGGTACTTCCGCATAGGCGAGCCAAAGAGATTTTTGACCCTATGGCAAAGCTGTTTATGCCGAAATGAGTTCGAGTAACGCAAAAAAAAATGAAAGTCTCTCCCGTCTGAGTAATGCACCTATGCAGCGCAGAGCCAATAGCTGAACAGACGAATACATAAAAATATTTATTAAATCCATACTCATAAATATGCATGGGCCTTCCTTCGACTCAATGCTAATGTGGGGGCTTCCACTTCTAATTACGCCCGACTTGGAGGCGGAATGGGATCAAATAAAACAAACGACTTAGAACTCGACAGACACACAAAATGCAAGGCATACGAATTATGTGCTCGCCTCGTATACTCACAAAAAATTAAGTGGCATAAATATGCATGAGGAAACCCTTAAATAAAAATAAATAAAAAGAACTGCGAGAAGAAGCAGAGAAAACAATTTCTACAGCTAACCCTTCACGGAGAAAGTCGTTGGCTTATTTGCCGTGTGTTGGCAAAAAAAAAAGAGGAAAAGAGAAATGAAACCAAATGAAAACACGAAGCCTTAATCGGACGAATGGAACGTCTCGCATAACCGGAAAGAGGTTTACAATTAAACAGTGAGGAGTTAAAAAAAAACTTTGTCTGCCCTGCGTATCATTTACCTTTCGATGGTATTTTCATGTATTTTTGGCTTTTGCGGTTCATTGATTAAAATCAAACTGTTTATTAACGCCACCCCCAGAAGCATTTACCTCAAATACAAATACCGAAAAAAACACAAAAACAAAAACAGCCCCTACAACAGCTAAGCAACTGTCTGCGTGTGTTTGTTTAATTGAGTTTTTCGATTTCTTTCCTTTCATTTGTAGTTGCTTTCCATTTTTTGTGCTCTCTATTTTTATTTTTGGGTAATATTTGCATTGTTGGTTTGTCATTCTCATTAGGGCATAAAAATATATGCAGCCATGCCTTGCGGGCTGGCTGATACCAATCGTCATATATCACTCACTCAGCCGAACCTTTCCAGCAATCGTTTATAGATCCATCTATCGAACCATTTATCGTTGTTTGCCAACCGCAAAATGATTTTAATTTTAGATTAGCTCTCAAAATAAAAACATTCAAAGCACCCAACTGCACTCCCACTCCCCGCTCTCAACACACACATTTCTCTTCCATTGCCAGTCACATATCATCGTGAACGTATTGACAGCATGTCAACATGCTCATGAGGTCTGCATTAGTCAGCTTGCATGGCTCTGGTTACTTAATTTAAAGGACACCCAACGATTATTGGTTTGAAATTGCTTAGAACACGCGAATTTCATTTCGCCTGGCATTTCTCAGCAGGTTCCCATTTTATTTGGATTTTGATTCGCTTCAGTAAATAGGTAGGCGTTGATCCGGCGAAACGTTTTGCATTTTGTTTGCCGATTAAATCTGCGGAACGGCATATTGGATTGATTTTTGTTTCTTTTATTTGTGTACGTAAGCAATGGATGAGTTAAGCATTTTATTATATATATATGAATTACTATTATTATATATATATATATGAAATGAAATTGGAATTGGGCATGTTATGGAAGCTGACCATAAGCAGCTACTAGTGCCATCAAATAGATCTGCTAATAATATTTATTAGAGAGAGCTACACTGATTGTATCTCATGAACATATTCAACAAATGCCTATTCTTCTTGAATATGCTGATATAGTTTTTTTTTCATATCTAAAATAATGTCAGTATAACTTTAAGTCTATGCTGAGCATCTATCCTGAACACTTTTTGCGCCGACCACAAGCAGACACATTTATTTTCCAAGTCTTTCAATCGTACACAATTCTAAATCTGCCATGCGAAGTTGACAGGAAGTCTGCAAGTTACTTTGCCAAGCAGTTGGGTCCATGCCAGCAGCTGACCACTGCCGTTGCGCACCCTTTCTAAAATATCATAAGGCAGTTGACCTTTCAACAAGCACCGAGCCTCAGAGCCCGAAACCAACTTAATTCGTTAGTCAAGTTGCCAGCTAGCGGCAAGTAGCGGTGTTCATATGTCCGCTCTTAACAAGCCTTTCAATATAATTCAATGTCGTTCGGAAAGCAAATCCATTAATCTCCCAACACGCTGGCAGGCCCACAGGGTAGTCCAAACGGAGTTCCGAGCTCTGGTCACATGCAATTTGTGCTACTTGTTGCTGTGACTTTTGTTGCTGTTGCTGTTGCTGTTGCTGTTAGTGTTGCTGCCACGGTGGCAGCCTTTCACAAAAGAGCCACAAAGCAACACCTTTGCTGACCAGCAACAACAACAACAACAGCAATAACAACAATTCGGTATCTCTTTACCTTTTATGATGCGATTTGCATAGCGTTTAGGTTGCCGCATCGCACCGCTTCACGTCGCATATTAATAATTTAGTCGCCATCCTTTTATGCCATGTTCGGTTTCACATCTCTGGCTATGGAAGCGGGCTGCGACCGTGCGGGTCTCAGTCGCTTTTCCCCGGTAGCCGCACGCCAGTCAAATTCATGTTCGTTTCTTCTCACGTGACACGAAAATCTTTTTTATGCGCAACAAGTATTCATCCTTTTTTTTTTAGCAAATTCTCAGCTGATAAATGATATCGCATACAGTTCTTGACTCGATATGCATAGAGTCGTTGTCGGCGATCATTAATAATTGTTGCACAAAGGAGGGCTTTCGTTTCATTGCCATTGTGTGGAGAGCTTTGTGAAAGGGTTGTGGCAGTTGAGTTGATTATATAAGCGATATATGAATATCTTGAATAATGTAAACGGTTCGAGCCTTTAGATTTGCTACAATTTGAAATATGTAGGTGTCTTATATTTGTTGCTACTAAGCGAAAGAGCTGATAGACTAATATTTGTGTGTACTATGGTTTTAATCAATGCAGAGTTCAAGGTTCGATCTTAAGGTCATTTAGCTTTCAACTATATCATCTTTTAATATATTATTAAAACTCAACTTTACAAAATTTAAGGTAAGCTCTTTCAACATTCTGCTTTGTCCCGGTCAGGCGATAAACCAAAAGTTGTCGCTTACCCACAAACACACACACACACACACTCACGCAACAGTGATAAGCGATCTTTATAGGCCCACAACTTGCCACTTGAATGTGATGATGGATTATTAGTACGTGTTGCCAGCCCAGGGCCGAGGATGTACGCAGCACGAGAAGCGTGAGATAGAGGGAAGTGCGGGGTCTGCTGATTTACCTAAAACACACGAGACTCATTAATCCTGTGTGCGGCAAACGGCGGCAGGACCTTCAGACCTGTCTTGCCACGACTCATTTGTGCTAAAAACTTTTGCGGCTTGATAAATTGCCCCAGCAACAAACACTCGCACACGCACACACATACGCTGCTCCCCCTGTACCGCTTTCGACTATACTCCTCTATCTGGCACTTGCTGCAGGCAAAACGCTCCACGGTCGCAGGAGGCAGACATGTGAGGCGATTGCGAAGCCAGCTCTGTGGCTGAAGTTTCGTTATGGTTATGCTAGTTGTGATACCCTTAAAGAAGGCAATGTGAATGATAATATTCTTAATATTGAGGCATTCATAGTTTGCGTCATTAAAAATATTTCAAAAAATAGTGCATATTTGTTCATTTTTATCAGATGTATAATTCAGCAATATGTAATATAGTTCTGCATTTTAATATATATTTACTGATATCCTGATCATAAAGTACTAATAAAAATTAGGAGATAATCATAAAATACCATCTAATTTTTTTTAATATATAGTTTTAGGGATATATCTTAATAAGTGTTTTTTGACTCCGAAAGGGTATTCAGTCTTCGTTATTTAGTAAGCAAATATTATGATTTTTTCTGTGTCTCAACTTTTGCGATAGGTAAACACTTAACACGTTTTTGCCAGTGATTTAAATGCTTCCCAGTTCTACGACTCTCATTCTATCACTTATTCATTCCCACTCCTTCTCTCTCTCTCTCTCTCTTTCTCTCTCTCTCTCTCTCTCTCTCTCTCTCTATTTGTCAGTCATTGAATCAACTACGAGTTGTGAGTTGGAAGCTGGAAGTCTCGGTCTGGCAAAGGTTTTGCTCCGCATTTTCATATGCAAATACTTTGCGTGAGTTTTTAATGCCTTGCGCTTAGCATTGTGACGTCCTGTTTGTCGCACTGTCACGTTATTTTGAAATTTATTTCGTTTGTTTTGAGCGACTGTCACGTTTTTGTGATTTTGAGTTTTTTCATGCGAGAGCGGGTAAGAAACAATGATAAAGCTTAAAATCGCAAAGAGATCGATATGCACTATCTCTCAATAGACTAAATTGAGAGCCTAAACAGATTTCAATTAAAAAGAGATTAGACATCAAATAAATAAATCATTCTGTAAGCACACACTCAAAATATATATTCATCAAAATAAAATGCAATTTAACTACTTAGTCGGATTCGCTTTCAGTACTGTCCTCTATCTCATTCAGAGAGTCTAGTTCATCATCGTCCTCACGCTCACCGGAATCTGAGTCGCAAGAGCACAGTGAATCATCAGGCGAGGATAGAGCTGAAGATGAAGCTGTTGAATCACCCGAGGAGTCTACAGACAACTCATCTTCAGATCCAATCTCCTCATCCTCACTATACTCCTCCTCATCGGTCTCGAGCGGCTTCTCATCCTCATCTTCACGACCATCTGAGTCGCTTGAGTCGTGTTCGTCATTGCCCTGCAGAAAGGCTGTAATCGCAATATTGTTGAGCACCCACAACCCGTCGACTCACCTGTTCATACATGTGTAGGCATTTCAAATGGCACAGCTCCTTCACCAGGGCGTTGCGTTCCATTGTGTGGTACTCACGTTGAAGATTGCATTCGGTTTGGAGCTCCTGGTTTCGTTGGCGCAGCTGAAACACATCGGCCAGCATTTGGTGCTGTTTGTCCATGACTGTGGTCAGCAGATGCTCCAGATTCTGGATGGTCGTCTCGTGCTCCTCCACCTTCTTCTTGAGTAGCCAGTTCTCGGCACGGCAATCGGCCATCTCGGAGACACAAATGGATATCTTGGCATCATCTGTGACGGGCTCCGCGGAGCTAAGGGAAAATTTTCAGTCATCATAATTTCGAATGTTTTCCTCAACGTCTTACGCATTGCCCGGGGCAGACATAGCATCATTCTCGTTTGTGTTGGGCAGCGGAAATCCGATGGGTTCCTCGTTGTCATTCATCGAAGCTAGGGAACCGGCAATATACTGGCAAATGCACGACATTTTCAAAGCGAAAACTAATAATGAGTTGTAAGCAAAACTATTTATGCTACATTAAAGTGACTTGACAGAAGTCGTACGCACTTGGATACCCCGATTGTTTTCACAATGCCAACTAGATGTGGCCTCAGCCCTGTATCGCAGTAACTGCATTTATTCAAGCTATCCCAGCGAGATAGTCCCGCCTTCGAGCTCCTCTCATCCAACTGTGTCCCATGAACACTTTACGACTTGACATTTTCACACTTTGTTGGCAACGTTCTCGGCTTCGTCTCGTTCCTTGTTTGTCCTTGTTGTTGGCGTCAATGCCACTGCCACTGTCCCTGCCACTGTCACTACCAATGTCTATGCAAAAGCCTGCTGCATATCCCCTCGCCCTGTCTCGTCTATCCTTTCTTTTTTTTTTGGATGTGTGGCAACTGGGACCTGGAGGTTTTTTGTGTGTGTGCGTCAGTGGATTGAAGTGCAAAATTGGTTTAAGTGTTTGCTAAATTGGCAGCAAAATGGCTTTTTCAATTTTATACTTAACGTTTATATTCAAAGTGACGCCTGGCCCTCTGCGAAACGGCCAGAGCAGCAGACATGCAGCCCACAACTTGCGCCATAAAAACTAGCCAACTGTATACTCTGTACTGCGGATGTGTGAAAAGGGTATATTGCGCCCCATGGCCTCAATAAAAGAGTATGTGTGAGCAGAGACGAATGGAAAAGGAAATATATGATATGAGAAGAGAATATGAAAGAGAATATCTGATATGATAAATATCTATATGAAGCGAGAAAATAAGAAAGGAATGAAAAAGCTAATAGAATGCAAGAAGACAAGATAAAAGAAAAAGAAGAGAAGTTGAGAAACCACGGCGCTGAAATGGCTACAGAACGGGATAGGCAAGACCTAGTCTATAATAATTACAGGGAATATCTTAGTTAACCACTTCTTAGCCTCCACGTTTTATCCTGTTTATCTATACATATTTTGGCAAGAAGTGGCGCCTACAACGTAATTGATATAAATATTGCTGCATATATCTAAAATATATTTCATATAGTTTCCTCAGTTAACAGTTTATTGACTTTGAGTTGGCCAGGCTCAAGTCTTATGGGCCTGCTACTTGTAATTACAAATCCATAAATAAATACATTTGCAGTGTGTGCGTTGCATCGCTCGGACCACGCCCACTATGTATTTCACACGCTCACGTCGGACGCTAAACGGGGCAACAGGAAAACAAAAAGAAACGTGGCCCGAACTGGGGCCCAGCTGTCGGGTTCGGTTAGACCAGCTCACACATATCATTTATAGCCGCGATAATCATGGCTTACACCCATGCATCCGCTTTTAGACACACACATATATTTTACGGCCCCACTCGCACTCGCTCTGAGATGCTGGGGACTCTTGGCCATGGTCAAGGCGAAAACTTTAATCGTGATGCCTAAACAACGCCAAATTACACACCAGAGGGCGCTACGCAGTGCATGTTAACATAAATTTGTTGCGCCTCTTCTGTGCGGACTGCCCCCAAAACAAAGTGATCAAGTGGAAGGGGTTGGGTGGCAGTGGTGGCGGGTGTGGTGGGAGTGGCGGCGGGAGGCAGGCAACCCATAAACGTTCAACTTTAAACTAGGCACACATGCAAGCGCACATTTAAAAAGGCATAAGTCATACATGGCTAATAAATTGATTTGCCAAAGTGGATTAGAGGTCATTGCTATGCCACGAACAGGGTGTTCCCTACTATCGAAATGAGATTTGGCTATACAGATGAGATTTGCGCCAACAAGTTAATTTGGTTAGTGTGTTTAAGTGGGCTAGTCTATAATTGAACGTGTTCCAATATATATGCCAATTCATAATACAACATTTTCTGTTGAAATCTTAAGAATTAGCTGATATAAAAATATTTAAAGTATAGTACAATCCTTGGTTACCGATTAATAGCGTGTTTACCCTATGATGCTTTATTTTTTAATCTCAATTAATATGAATATATATGTATCTATATATATATTTATATATGTATATAGCCTCAACTTGTTATATGAATATACTAATGATTGAACTTGAATTTATTTAAATTCATTTTGTATATTCGATACTCTTATACACTTCCTAAGAAATCACCCTGTATATTGAAAATGCTTGCTACAACTCAAACTTCAACTATTACTGGCTTAACTATGTGTGCATTTGAAAGAAAAATTTTAGCACACGGAAACATGAGATACCCATAACCCAAACTACATATATATAATAAAGAAAGAGAGCGAGAGAGAGAGAGAGAGGGAGAGACACCGAGCAGAAACGCTTAAAATGCCAGTTTGAAGTCTATTATTTGCTGGACACGAGCATGTATTGATTGCATCGCCAATCGCAGAGGTAAAAGCAGATGGGGGATCGGGGGCAGTCCAGTTTGGGGGGCATAAAGCAAATTGCTTTAGCAAATACAACAAAATGCTCGCCAAATGGGCGAAGCGGCACTTGGATGCGAGCTGGAGTCGAGCAAATCACATGGTAATGGATGCACACTATGAAACAGAAACCGAAACAGAAACCGCAAGCTGGCCAACTCCAGTGGAGAGTCGAGAGAGTTGGGAGCTGAAACTTGTTTCTTGGCTGGGTTGGCGGCTTCGTGTAGCTCAACATTTAGCGTCTTGATCGGTTTATCACCGATTAATTAGAGTTTGATAAATACGCGCACGCCGTGAGTAAATAAATCATGACAGCCAACCGGGCAGCCAGGCACCCAGGCACCCAAGCATCCAGCCGCCTAGGCAGCCAGCCAGCTAGGCAGTTGGTCGGGCAGCCAGTCAAAACAAACTGAGAGGCTGGGACGATGGAGTTGCACTTTCAGCCTTCACATGCGAAGAAAGTGTTTGCCTGTCTGTCATTCGCCTGGGCAGGTCCCGCCGCCTCATTTGCATGTGCCAAAGAAAAAAAAAAAAAACGAGGGGGCATAAGAGGGAAAAGTAACAGTCAAAAATAAAGGTAAAAATCTTTTGCACTTTTGCGCGCTTTTGCATTTTATTTTTGATTGTTTCGGCTGTCGCTGCTTTTGACATTCGCACAAAAGGCATTTGGGGAGCGGAGTCAGGGCGAAAAATATCTTTGAACATTTGCTCTGTGCGAGCATTAATTATGAACAAAAAGGTCCTTTGAGATGCCTCAGACGAAGCAAATGAGTTGATGGGATCTGAGGTTGGGTTGTAGCTAATTTTGATTTGGGGTATTTTTCTATTTTTTGGAAGGGGTCAAAGGTGCTTTGAATCATGCGCCTGCTGCATATGAAAGCAAATGCAATTTTTGTTGTTCAATTTTTGTGCACTTCAGCTGTTGCATTATTTTTATTTTCAGCTCAAATTTTGAATGAGCTCCGGTGTTGGGGGGATTTAAGAGAAATTAACATGAGTAGTCATGTGAAGTTGTCTTCGTCAGGAATTCAGCCTTAAATGCTGACGCAATAGCTCTGACTTTTCCTAAATTTTCAATATAAAAAAATAATAATAATAATAATAATAAAGAAATTTAAAATGAAAATAAAATAATGTTAAAAATTTACAACAATTAATGAACAATTTTACTCATCGCGAAATTGATGTAACTTATTAAACTTTTCGAAATACTAGTTGCTGAGAAAACATTTCAACTCCAAAAGAATAATAATATACAAATATAAATATAATCTATTTTAGTATGCTCCAAATTCAGTATATATATATATATAGAAATCTTGAAGTTGCACTTATTTTTATACCCTGAAAACATTGAAAATGGGATATTAGGGTATAATGGTTTTGTTAAAATGTATGTAACAGGCAAAAGGAGGCGTGGCAGACCCCACAAAGTATATATATTCTTGATCAGGGCGACGAGCTGAGTCGATTTAGCCCTGTCCGTATGTCTGCCCGTATGCTTGAGCGCGTCGATTTCAGAAGATATAAAAGCAAGAGACTTTTTTTTTTAAATGATCGCATATACAGCGCGGATGTCGAGTTTATCTTTAAAAATCCATAACTATTCCCGATATTTTATTATCGATTAAAAACATTATCAATCAAGGCAGATGCCACCGTAGCTAATTATGAATGATTTTTAATTTTTTTTTTAATAATTAAATTATTCAATAGAATATGATGAAAGTTTCATTAAACTCGGTTAAGTCAATCGATGTTAGAAAATAATAAAATGTTTGGGCAATTAACAAACGCACGTGCTGCAGCAACAGCAGTTTTCCTATACGTGCGCACAGATACATTCAAACATCTTCTAGCACATTCTTAGAATCACATCTGCAGTTAGTTTCGTTTAGTTCTGCTAGATCTCGATGCATCAGTGAATCTATTTCAGTTTTGCCACTGGATCGTAAGGTTTCGGGTTCAATCCCAGGGCGCGTCGTAGTTCTTTTTTTTTTAATTGTTTCAAAACTAATATATAAATAAATGTGCTTTTCTATTAGTTTGGTTCAGAGTAGTATCTAGTCGAGCGCTCTCGACTAGAGTTTTCTTACTTGTTATTTATTTATTTATGTACAGTTAACCAATAATGAAAAATTATATATGTAACTTAATTATAGAGTGCTGGCTTCTAGGGCTTTCCACTCTCTTGTTGTACTTATATTGTTGAAAATTTTTGTTTGGGTGAGAAACCTAAAGATAAAGTTAAATAACATTAAAATTAATTAACATAATTTTCTATTTAGAAGACAACATCTATTCACCCATTCTTTTCAATATTTCTCTTAATTTTGTAGAATTCATAAACATTTCTGATGCTCTTCACAAACCCTGTTATGCGAACTATTGACCATTTTTTGAATATTTCATTTAATTTGATGCTGGTTGGATGACTGGCTGGCTGGTTGCTGGTTTAATTTGCCTTTTTGCATAGCCGCATTTACGAGTTTTACGAGCTCAAAACTGAAATGTCTTTGGTTTATTACCGCAAGTGCAGAAGCAGAAGCAGAAGCAGAAGCAGAAGCCGAAGCAGAAACCGAAGTTAGGAGAAGGTTATTATTATTACTTTTCAGTGCTCTAGCTGTAGTAGTTATAATAGTTGTCGTTGTTGTTGTTGCTGCGTTGGACTCTATGGAACTATGATTGCTACCTTTGCTGCTGCATTTCGCATTTGGCGTCTTTTATTCTTGCCCATGGCGCTGGCAAAAATGTTGACCACTTTCTGCATGGCAGAGCTCCAGCTCCCTCGCTCCCTCGCTCTCCCTCTATCTGTCCCTTTCTTACTGTGGTCCACTTTGGCTCAGTTGTTGACCATTTCGCTTGGTTCTTTGTGGGTCCTTGTCGCTCTGAAATTGTGCTCAAGATATCTACGCTTCGGTTTGAATGGGTCTGTGGATGTTGCCAGCAAAGTATTTGCGGTCTTTCACATCCTTTTGCACAATTATCCAGATTTCAATATTACTGCGTCATAAACAAAAGCCCAAGTGCGACTCCATTGACGGCGAGGGCGCGGGTGCGGAAGGGGACGGGGAGGGGCACTATTGTGCAGAATGCTTTTATTATTTCTATTATTATTGTTGATTCAGGAACTGCAAGCCACTGTCGCGTGGTTTAAGCCTTCGCTCCGCTCTTGCACTAGAGCTGCTCGTTAGGGAGCTAACCACAGGCACTGTAAATCAAGTCAAGGAAATTATATTCCACTTCCATTCCATTTCACGAATATTTGGCTGAGAAAAAATTGAAGAAACACTCCACACTTGGCACAATTTAAGACCATCAGACACATGCCCAATTCATGCAGTTAAGTACTCCAGCCACCAGCCGCTCACTCCGGCTGGCTCGAATTTCCCGCATGCGAATTTATGTTAAATTGGCTTA
Organism: Drosophila navojoa; assembly: GCF_001654015.2. Next base: position 429,428 of record NW_022045885.1, read on the forward strand.
ATTTGCGAGTCGTATGCAAAATACCCTCAAGCTGAAAACTTTCCTTCACTTTTCCAAGCAATCAAATCGTTACGACTGTCACACACCCTGCCACACCCACCCATGCCACCGCCTGCCTCCCCCACGCATTGTGCCACACGCATTGACATTTATCAAAAATTCCAACTGTCATTTATTGCACTGTTTAAATTCTTGTACTTGGCCACAAAACAACACGCAATCGAACATTCATAAGCCTCATTTTCCACTCCACCCCACCCCACTCCAACCACCCCAACCAAAACTCTCATATTGAGCACACACACACACAAAGGAAAAGTCTAATAACCCAAAATTCGCAAAATTGGCAAACGATGTGGGGGAGGGTGTTTTCCCAGCCCCTCGACACCATTTGCCGTTTGCCACTTGCCAATTTTCCGATGCGCAAGTGAAAATCTTTGATATGCTCAGCCAACAATTTTCCAAACAACACAAAAAAGGGCGACGACGGCGACGAGGACACGTGACAATTGTTCTGTTTTTTAACACACACCCAACCTCGCCCCCACCCATCGGACGGCGCCCTCTAAGCACTGCGAAAAGTTTGCAATTTCCCATTTTCCAACAGTGCTCGATTTGGCAGTCAAGTGCGTAATTTGCGGCTGGGCCCTGAAGAGGGGGATGTGGAGGAATACGGATTACTTAATCTTGTCAGGTTTGGCATTAGCTGTGGGCCATGTGTGTAGCCTGCTATTCGATTAGGAAATTAAGAGATGAACAGCAAGAGATAAGCAATATTTAATTAACTCAAGCTAGTCAATAGGGAAATTATTGTGGATGACAAGCAATATTTTAGATGGAGAATGAGAGACTATATAGATATATGCTAATATAATATAAAATTGCATTAAATTACAGCTTTCAATATTATTATAAGTTCCATCAACCTATGCCAAGTCAGTTGAGGTCTCAATTCATAACACTCCATCTGAACTATGCATTTTATCTTGCCTGTTACTCCCATTACTCCACTTGCATTTTGCTTATATATCGCCCGAATTCCAAGAGCTACACAAACAAGCACTTCAGACCTTTTGCCAAAATTAAAAACTCATTTCCAAGCAACTAAATATTTATTTCAATGTTGTGGTCGGGGCCTTAGACATTTCAATTTATTGCACAATTAAAAAGTATTTCTCATATCCTGTGTGAGTGCAGCTCATAAATTCTTCACCTACGCTCTCAGACTCGTACCTGCCTGACGGAAATTGCGAAGCGCCTAGTGCGCGCCTCCAAGACAAATCCTGACTCCAAAAATGCAAAAAATCAGAGTCAAAAGCAAATAAAAGAAGAAGAAACCCCCAAAAGTCTGGGCAGAAAAATAAAAGAAGAGGAGCTCGCAGGCAGTTGGCATTCAAATTATGAAATAAGTAAAAGCGCACTCCATGCATTAAAAACCTTTTAATTTGCTAAATCGCCTTGCCAGACGACGCCGCAGCAGCATCTCATGGCTACGGCACACAGCGTACGGGTTGCGGGCTACGGGTTACGGGTTAGACGGCATACGGCATTCGGCATACGGCATACGGCGCAACGGATGCGAAGTCTGTGTGCATTTTTGAGATTTGCAGACGCCTAAAGGAGCGCCGCCTACGCCCAATACATGCACCTCACTCACTCGCCTTTGTGCCTGGGATCTGGGCAAAGTTGTGCCCAGGCAATGCAAACACTCCAAGGCCTGTCCGCCCTTCCAGCAGCTTCCCTCTGGTTGCTCTATATATGTGGGGCGATAATTTCCACTTTGTGCGGCTGCCGCTGCTGCTGCTGCTGGCGAATTCCTATGGGCTATCAAGGCAGAGCAGCTCAGACTCGACTCGTACTCCCCTTTTGTATCTGCACATTCGGCATTCCCTGCAAAATAGAGAAAAAAACAGAAGTCTCAACTGAAGCTGAAGCTGTCTTTGAAAAGGCGCAGTGAAGCATTCAAAATAATTCCACAAAAATCATAATGCATCTTAATTTTATATTTATTCCAGGCGTATATAGTATAAGCAATATGTAGAAGAGCAAGCGACGTAGTTTGGGTGGGACAATTTGCCATCAAATATATATTATTTTTAAAGAAACTCTTTAGTCAAAGTAAATTTGCAAATTTAAATAAAATATTTATTTATATATAAGTATAATCTATAATTATTAATACGAATTATATTAATTAAATTATATATAATATTTGTAATTATTTTAGTACTAATTATATAAATATTATTTGAAAACAAAATGTCTTAAATGTGTATTGCTCTATAAAACTACTTTCAAAATTAAAAAATAAATAAATAAAATAAAATAAATAAATAACATAATATATTAAAGCCTCAACTAATTGTAGCCCTCGGGGGGAAACTTAAAGAGACGCCCCAAAGCATGCTACAAATAAATGGGGATAAACAAATTAGTGAAACGCACAAAAACTCACTGCATGTACGAAAAGTAATTAAATTTGATTTCCAACACGAATGCAATCCCATTTGCCGTTTCTCTCGATCCTGGCGTGTCCATGGTAATCAAGTATTGTCATTGCATGACTCCACAGATATCGACTGGGAGTGCCGTAGGGGGGCAGAGCGGGGGACACGCAATCGAAATTAAGAAAAGTCTCGCATTTAATTTAATTGACAGCTCGCGGACGAAACCAACCCTCAGCATCCCCCTCCCCCTCACACACCCCGACAACCTCCACCTGCCCCAAATGCTCATTAAAAGCGTATTATATAGAGAGGAAAATGTCTGCGCTTATCTATCGAATGTCTCCTCTCCAGCTGTTGTTGTTGTTGTTGTTGTTGCCAATGATTTTTGTAAATTCATTACAATCTATTTGCGAGAGGAATCTATACGCGAATAAATTGCAAACTCATTTACCGCGCGAAAAAGAAGAAACAACTTTTCGAGTACTTTATTTAAATGCGAAATCTGAAAATTCAGTCAGCCAAAAGCGTTCGAGAAATGCAGCTAAAAGTTTGTTTTAACCATTTTTATAGACATTTATTTTCCGTTGTTCCATTTGGCCTCGTCGCAGACATCGTCTGTGGCTTGTCCTGCACTCAATTTAAATTGTCTCCTTGGAGATTTTTGCAGAGCCTGCGATGATTTGCCATTCAGTTTGTTGGCCTCTTGTGTTTTATTTCGATTCGGTTTTTTCGCTGATGATTTGGCTGAAATTTTATTGCAGCTCCAATCGATAGCAATCAATATATTATTAAGCACAATTTGCGGTTTATTGAGTTACGGCTGGATTAAATTTAAGCTTGAGAAAATCTGGCTTTAAATATGCTAATGCTCCGCAATTAAGTACACATATTTCTTTTGCAAATGCACTCAAACAGAAAAAGGGTCCGTGCTGTTGCCAATTTCGGACGAGAACACCAACAGAAAATGCTCATAATAAATGGCCAAAAATGAGCTGAAAAAAACACGCGCAATTCAATTACCCAAAGAGGAGAACCGCACGAATCGTGGACGACACGCGACCGCATAAAAACGCGTTCAAAACGCGAAACGCACTTCAAGCACATAAATTATGAACAACAGCAAAAATACAAAAATTTGGCCCACAAATGCAAAGAAACAACTACAACAGCAGCAACAACAACAACAACATGTTTATTAAATGTTTAACACGACTTTTCACTCATTAACGAGAGACGCGAAAAAAAACCGCAAGACCCATCCAGAGGGTTGCCTGTGTTTTTGGCATAATTTATGCATGTGTGTAGAATGAGAGTCTGTGTGTGTGTTGGAGCTGGTGTTCATGTTGATGTGTTGATGTGTTGATGTGAGCCTAGCCAAGTGTTAATTTCGTGGCACACAAAGCATTATGAACAGAAAAATTTATAAATCTAAAAGCAAACGCAGCGAAAGCGAAGGCAGCAAAGCGAGCGACTTATTGAAGCGTTTCGCGTGCGTTTATAAACGCGTGCAAAATGAACTTCAAGCATTTGCCGTACTTAAGTTTCGGATTGTCATCTCAAGTTTATTTTAAGGCATTCTTAATAAGAAAATGTTATATTATTGTTACATAGTAATAATTGAAGTTGCATTTATAAATTATCGAAAGACGAATCTAGAAAGCAGGCAGAAAATAGTAAATACTAAATGAAGACGAAATATCTTATTTAATGCAAATATGTTATTTATATTAAAGACTATATATAAAGATTTGAGAGCGTTTTATGAAATTGATATCCGACTATAGTCGTATATGTATGTATCCACTTCTGCGCTCACGCGTTTTTTGGTCGCGCTTTAAAATGCGAGACGGCTTTTCCCATGATCCACTAACCAACAAATGGGCAAAAGGCAAACGCAATCGCAATCGCAATCGCAATCGCAGTAGCAATCAAAGTGGCAATCGCAATTCCCAATCGATGGGCAAAGCCAAAGTGCAGACCCAAAGAATGTGACTCTCGAATCGCTGACTGACAGCCGAACTGAAACCAAAAACTGGGTCCATAATTCATATGCGCCACAAAGTCTGCGGCAATCAAAATGCCAAAAACCGCAGCGAAAATTCAGACGACTCGCTGAGCTGAGAGCTGCTGCTGTTGTTGCTGCTGCTGTTGCAGAACAGCCGAACGACATAATTGCAGCCTGTCTGCAGTGCCTAATGCAAACAAACATGGGATTATGAGAGGCAGCCAGCGAGCGAGTTGATGATGGGCCCCTACCCAGCCTATCCCCCTCCCTCTCCCTCTGGCTCTCGTGCTCTACTCTCGCTGTCTGACCCGTAACAAGTAGCTGGCGAAATGCTTAAAAAATTGGGCTCTACGTGTTGCAGGCCCCGCACCACGCACCAAGCTCAAAGCACCAAGCACCAAGCACCAAGACAAGGATCAGCAAGAGTTCGCCGAGATCGTGCGATTGCTTTTCATTAGCTGCGCCACAAAAACAACAACAACGGCAACAACACAATGAAATTATGTGGCCTGAACCTCTCGGGCTTTGAACCTGGCCACATCTTAAAAACTAGTCCATGTGCCATGTGCATTGCGTTTGGCGAATCGATTGGCAACGCCCCAGCTGCTGTTGCTGCTGCAACATGTGACTTGCTTGAGATTCGATTGACTTGGCTGCTCAGTTGCACGAAATTATAATTTCACCTACAACAATTTGGCTTCCGTTTCAGCTCCTACTCCCAGCACTCAAGCCCCCATCCCACCCCCTCTATCCACACCTATCTATATATAAATTGTTCATGGGAATTACATACGTGATAGATTGTTTTAGCCTCAACTCCAAGCTCTGCACAGCTGGCTGATTGGTTTTCTTGCCATCATCGTTTCATATGCGACGTGACTGAGGCTCTGATTGCCAATCGATTGATTTACAAATATGCTTAGGAACCCACAGCAACATGCATGGAAATGAGCTAAGATTAAGGAAAGACATCTTAATCAGTGTATCTACAAGATTTTGTTTCGTACTATATTAAACGAAGAAACTTTAAACTACATATAGATTTACAATATAAATTGAGTACTACTAAAACGATTTAAAGTCGGAGTAAAACTTGATTTACGATTTGAGGTTAGGTAAAAGGAATAAAGCATGCTAAGAAATAAAATGGAGTCTAGGATGCCCACTTTGGATCTGAATATTCCTCATATATGCATATAATCTTCAATCGAATATTTTACTAAAATTAGTATCTGCTCTTATAATCACAGAGTTCAATCAGCCTTTAATATTTCTTATGGGTCTTTTCATTATTATTTATTTATAATTTTTACACAAATATCTATATAAACTTATATAATATATAAGTAGATCTCTTTCAAAATATAGACATATTCGTCGTTCCCCAAATGGGTTTGACAATTGTTTTCAATCTAGTGTTTATTTGAAAAATTTGGCATTTACCTGAACTCGAAATCTATTTCTTAGGCCGTCCTCCACAATGGATAAATTCAGATATCTGAAGCCCGTGTGGTTTACAGCGTCGCTTATGATGCTCATGATGTTCTCGGTGACAAAAGGTGCTTCGAAATACATCAACTTAGCAGCAATTCCCAAGGCCTTAGATCTTGTGCTGAGCACAATAAGCAAGAGCATAACAATTAGGCCGCCATGAGTGTCGCGAGGGGCGGGAGGATGATACAAGAAGAGCAACGACAATAACGAGCCGGCAAAGCGAAGTAACTGGAGAGACTTGTTTCAGTCCATATGCGCAGTTGAGATTAATGCATATATATTAACAACAAACAAGAGCTGCGCAGTGCGGACTTGACCCTGGACAAGGCGCAACAGGTGGTGCCACAGAGAAAGAAATACAGTCAGAGAGAAAGAGAGGGAGGGAGGGAGGGAGGGAGAGAGGGCGAGAAATAATCTCGACTCGAGTGGGCACATGTTGGCAATTTCCCGAACATGTCAGCTGCCGATAGCTGCCCAACTCGCAGTCGGCGCCACAAAGATCGAGAGAGAGCAAGGGAGAGAGGAAGAGAGGGAGAGGCAGAGCAACACAACCGATGGCAAACGATTTTGCAATGCGGCGGACACTCGTCAATGTCGCGACAAGGGTCAATAATTGACCAAGAGACAGCGCCGGCAGCAGGGCCCGCGGCAGCAGAGTCTCGCATTCGGTTAATAGAGTCGTGATCCACGGCCACGAAGCAACCTGCGCGCATATGCTGAACGATGAGCGGGGGGCCGCGGCGGAACGGAGGGCAGACCACCTACAACTGCATGTATTTGTTTTGCACCCCTACCAAACCAGCACTCCTCTGTCTCCTCCCCATTCCCCTCGCATCTCAGCCCCTCTTCGTCCTCTAACCTCCTCGCCGGTTGTTGTTGTTCAATTAAACTTTATGCCAATAAATTGTAAGCAGTAAGTCGTTTAATCTAAATTAAGCGCCAGCCAGTCGTCCGAGCCAGGCGCTGGCAAACGTTTTTTTGAACGGCAATTTCCATCAGCTGCATCATGTGTCATAAACAAGTTGCAAGGCGCCGCCGACAATGCCACAATACGCGCTACATGCGCACATTTCCATACAGCCCATGGGGCAAGTGCGCGCTTCCTGGTCGCAGTCGCACTCGAAGCCAAAGTTAGAGTTGGAGCTGGAGCTGGAGTTGGAGCTGGAGTCGTTGGCTGGCTCGTTGTCTGGCTCTGGTTCTTGTCTAGGCATTTGCCTATGTAGCGTAAGCAATTTTTATGCTCATGTTGCACGTAATCACCGCGAGCCGCAGGTGGTAAAAGGAGCTCAGTGCGCGCCGAGCGCGGGCAGCTTGCGGGACCTGAAGGAGCGCCCAGCTCATCTGGCCCCAAGAGCAGCGCTGATTGAATTGCACTAATTGCGTATTAAAGCTCAGCACATTTCAGCGGCAGCAAATTGCATGCAGCCAAATTGAATTAGACGAGCAACAGCCACGCCCCCTCTCCCACTATCCCTACCGCAGTCCACTCTGCGCCTGATGCCTGATGCTCTTGCTGCTAATGAAGCAACGCTTGCTTGCTGGCTCTTATTTTGCCTAATTAATTGGCAGCGCCAAATGTCTGCAGAGCAGCCAACAAAAGAAAAAAAAGTTGCCCCAACTGTTGCCGGGCTGGCCCTGAGCCCTAAACCCTGAGCCCCGAGCCTCTATTTCAGCGCCCCCCTCAAACACCCTTTCGAAACCCCTCACAAAAGTGCAACAAGAAAGCTGTCAACACAGCCAAAAAGAGCGCCAGCTGCAGCTCCCTTGTTGTGCTCGCCCGTTCCTCCCTTTCGCAAGTCGCAGCTGAAAGTCAAGTGTCCTTGGAGAATATGTGGCATGCGGCATGTTGCATGTTGCAATTCTTTCATTTGTTTTTCGGCCAGCCAAAAAAGAAGAAACTAATTGCAGGCTGAGGCTGGGGAATATGTGCTTGAACTTTGGGGCACGCATTTGGGGAAAGGGGGCCAGCCTCTGCACTCTTGAGGCATGTTGCTGTTGCATAAAGGGTTAATTATAACACACAAGCGCTTGCTACGAGTTCCTTTTGACGCACATCTGTGAACGAAAGGAGTAGAGTCGAAATAAGCTATGCAAGCGGAGCCAGACAAACGAAGAACAAAGAGAACTTCTTGAAAATATTCAGAAAATATAAAAAGAATTATAGTTGAGAATTGATTAAATGAAAAAAGTTAAGATTAAATTTAAAAGAAATATATATGTACAAATAAAAAGTAATACAAAACTCACATTCATACTTAAATGGGTACCTAAAACTTATAAATTCCATATTAGAGAATTACAGAGGAATCAAAATAATAATTTGATAACTCTGTCCCTTTACATCACTCACATCTGATTTCAAACAAGAGCCAGGGAATCGCACAAGAAAAAATGCCAAAATGAAAAAAAAAAGGAAACTCGACTCATTTATTGTAGTATATATCCCAGTGGAGAGGCCCTGTTCGGTTCTTATGTTTGCAATAACAACATTTTTGCTTAATTAACACAACAAAGCAATGCCAAAAAATATGGAAAATCTGCTCCATGAAAAACGAAAAGCAAAAGTTGTCTCTATGCACTGAGATTCCCCTAACACAGGGCATCTTGCATTGCCACCTGCAGCTGGGAGCGGGCAGGGCTGGGCGAGCCGTACGTGAGGTGTGTGGCAAAATACCATGAAAAAAGCCACTCACAATGCTGGCAGCAGCAGCCGCGGCCTCCTTCCAGCTCTTAACGCCGGCCATCCGGGTCTGAAAATGTTTGGCAGACAAAAAGATTTATGTTTTCTTTTCATTTTGTACTTTACATTTCACATTTTCACATTTCACATTTTACATTTTACATTTTACATTTTGCATTTCACATTTTACATTTCACATTTTGGCATTTCATTTGAGGCTACGAGCGACGATAAAACAAATGAACAACAAAATTGTATAAAAATTTTCTATAGTCTACTCGTTGCATACTTAAAGGCACATGAAACGGGCAAGGGGGGAAGGGAAAAGGCAAAAGAAAACGCTCAAGCACGGAAAAAGGAAAAGACAACGCGCTGCCAAGTGCATGAAAACAGAATAAAAACAAATGCATTTCCCCCAAAGTAAAGAGCTCTGCCCACTCTCTCACTCTATCTCCATCTCGCTCTCAAAAAAAGGGTGCTTTGAATTAATACTTTTTCGATTTGCTTTGTTTCAGTCCGACTGAAAGCTGAGTGGGCGACTGAAAAGGGGGAAACAGGAACGAAGGAATACAGAGAAGGGCTGTGGAGCTAGCACCTAGGAAATTAAGACAGAACTTTGTTAACTTTAAATTTTAATAATAAAAGCACAGAGGAATATAGGGATTAAATAAAGATATTATATTGTTATTAGTAAGACTACGATATCTCTTTTGGTATTTAGCATTTGTTAGTTCGGATATACGTTTGGAGGCTTTAAACTTAATGAGAACATCTTAAGCAGAGCCTGTCTTAACATTTGCTTAACACTGCGCCGACAAGTGTTATGTTAATTAACATATATTATCTTAACTCTTTTTACAATTAACTGGTCATTAATATTCTTCACGAAAATGTTAATAATTTAAGCTATCTGTCTATATTAATAGCTCACAGGCATGACATCACATAATAAAAGCATTTAATTATCAGTAAGTAATATTGCCTAAGACTCAAATTGATCCACTTAATACACAGATTTTACTCTTTAGATATATGTAGCTCTACTTCGTGGCTTATCCTAAGTAATTGCCAAACTTTCTAAGTTTACGTTCATTGATCTGCCTCACATGCATAATAATGATAGAAAATTTGATCCACGCAGACAACTGGCGCCATGAAAAGCCCATAAATCATGAGCCCGATTCACACACACACACACACACACACATTCTGATTATTTTTGGAGCATGCATGCAACGATAACTCCATCTGAGCTGACCAGCAGCAGCCATCGAAGCAACAGCAGCAACAACAATACCAACAACAACAACGAGCACAACTGCAACTGCAACAACAACAACTTGGACAATTTTCCAATTTTCACATGCGAATTATGGTCAGCCGGCTACCCACAACGAGTTCGAACCCACCGCAGATACAAATTTTGGAGTGATTGATAGCATGTTATGAGTTAACATGCTATTATTAGACCGCAAGATGCTACCAACAACAGCAACATCGACAGCAGCAGCAACAACAGCAACCATGTTGAGAGCCTGTCGAGGATCGGTCTAAGCAAATGTTTACTCACGACTTTTCGCTCGGGACTCTGGGCTTTGGTTTTTCGTCATATTTGCCAAAAGTGGAAAATTGTGCAAGAGAAATTGATTTCACATGATTTACGTGCAAGTTTTCGCAACAACAACATCAACAACTACAACAACAACAGCGAGCAACAACCAACAGCAGCCAAAAATAATTTCTAATGTCATGTTGGAAGCTGCTGATGCAGTGCGAGATAGGCAAAAGGAGGGAGAAAGGGAAGTAAGGAATTGTTCAACAGTTTGGCATTACAAATCAATCGACGCAACAAAAACAAAAACAGCTCGTTAAACGGCCAACAGATGGCGCCAGCAATACAATCGCAATTCTAGCTGCGAGTTGGTCAGTTGGCCAATCCAACTATTCCAAACAGTTTATTTAGATATTAAAAAAGAAAAAACTCTTGAAGTAACTTATCGCATTTTTTCGATTTATGGATTTCCGCTAGCCAAAGTGGAATGCAAATAAAAAACTTGATATTCCGTTTGCAAACCAAGCACAAAGTCAATGTCATCAAATCGACGAACCAATGCAAAATATATAATAAATATCAAAACAGAAACTAACAAAAACTGCGGGCAACTTTTAACGAATTAAATATTGCATAATGAATATCACTCAGCTACCAGGTGCTCATATGAATAACTGTTGTGTACTGTTATTCCGCGCAGAATTGGACTTAACTGTAGCTAGAGGTCACGATTCTGCATATAACATTTAATGTATTCAAATTAATCGGAGTTTTACAATAATACATAAAGTTCTTCTTTTTTTTTCAAGTAATACTCAAGTTACCGTAAATCTATAATTTTACACTTGTATATAATGCATATATAATCAAACTAATCTAGCTGCACAAAAAATACCAATCAAAAAATCCAATATACTAATTCACTTTCGTGAATGAGTAATAAATTTATATTTTTTATATTGTAAATTTATTCATCTTTGAATATAGTATTTGATTAGACATCTCTGCACTGATTCACTAGGTATCTAACCAACGGATATATTCTTTACAACATACAATCATCTATCTCAAAGTTTTAATGGGATTGTTGACATACAAACAAGCAGTTGAGATGTTTTTTCTTCTCGCAGAGAATAATCTTAATTATTGCTTCCTATTTAGCAAATCATTCAGCAAACCTGTTTCGCAATCCAATCAATATTTACACACCCAGTCAATGACTGCGCATATTTTTGACTGAATGTAGAACAGAGTTGGAACCAGGTATACCTGGGGCTTAGAAACTGCTCCCATTTCCATAAGGTACAGCAATTATCATCAATCGAAAATCAAAATTACATTTGTTCATGGCTTACTTGAATTTCACCTGCAAGCAGCTAAAACAACTTTCAATACACATGGTTTAGTAAATTTATAGAGTCGTAGAACCTGTTGAGATTAATGCAAAAAAAAAGTAAAAACTAGAAAAAATAGAAACGACAAATATAATTCCGATGGTAAATAAACAAATTGCTTAACTGTGAATCGCTGAAGACTCTTAACGGTATTCGGTGTCATATAAACAAAGCACAATCGATGCGATTGTTGATGAATGGCTGCTTGAAGAGTCGGCTGGTACTCTAAAGATGCCGCAAGGTGGCAAACCATTTAAGGTGACAAGTTAATTAAAAACACACAGAATATATATATATATATTATAAAGCAACGCAAGTGAAAAGTGAGAGTCCGAGCGAGTGAGAGAAATTATAACAGAGACCAAGACCCAGACCCAGACGCAGACCCAACTCGAGACCGGGCCGGAGACTCATACCTAAACGAGGGGCGCTCAGCTTTAAGACTGAATCCAAAAACCAAAATCAAAAGCAACAAAAATACTGGTTTTGAGAGAGCGCGCGCCCGCTTGAGAAAAATACCAACAATATAAAAACAAAAACAATTCAGACACACATTAAACTGTCAATCCGAAGAGGCGACTCGCCCCCTTCAGGGGCCCCTGTGCGCTCCGGCCCCCTCTGCACCCTCGGCACCCGCCCCTGACTTTGACTGTGGCTTGGCGGCGCGGCTGTTGCTGTTGCTGTTGTTGCTGTTGCTGTTGCTGGCGCTGGTTTGGCACTTAGCATGCGCATGCGCTACCGTTTTCTTGGCCAGTTGTATTTTAGCCATTAGCACGTTCGGAGCTGGAGTTAGACACTGGCTCCAAGTATATTTATAGTTGAAACTAAAAGTGAATTAAACGGCGCTTCAAGACTCACGCACAGCGAGACTTTATGGCGACTTGGTGAATTTGTAATTGTGAAAGCGAAAGTTGCGTGCTAAAAGTGGAGTTTCATATAAAACACACATATATATATGTGTGTATATATGGCTAAAAACTGAACAAACGACTCGATATACAAACAAATCGCGCAAAATCAAGAGAAACAACAACAACAACAACAAAGATAACAACAACGACAGATACAAGAGCAGCCGTCACAACAACCTTCGAGAATTCCTCGTCAAGAGAGCAAAGCTTCAGCATGCCCGCAGCCAGTTCTCATTCGCGGCTCTTCTTCTACCTGCTGTGCGTCGCCTCACTGCTGGCTGTATCAAAATCGGATACCGGTAGTACAAAGAACTCATACTTTATGTCGTATTTCTATTATCTGGTTGTTAACTTTATCAACCCCTTTGCAATGCCCATTTTTTACCGCTTCGTAAACGTGTGGCTCACCTAGAAGCTAGACGGGCATTGCGCGCCAAGTCCTAACGAATTTTTGTAAATATCTTGTAAATATATGTATGTATGTATGTAAATATAGTTGTAAATAAGACTGCTATTTGAGTTTAATGTGATCGGCCAATCGGGATTGTCAAGTTAGACCTTAAACATTCATTTGTACCTGGCTACCGTACCTATGTGATAACTTCTATGAGGCACTCTGTTAATTCTATAATAAAATATGTAAAAAATTATCGATGTGATGGTGTTTTATTTGCTTAACTACATATTCTATAAATGTAAGATTTTATAGCCTAAGGGGATATTTTTAAAAATAAAGATTGTAAAGCTATTTTCCCAATAATTATTGCACCTCAGATTATTATTGACGCATTTCAAGACAGATGAATTACGGAAAATCAATTTTTATTGTGCTTCAAGATTCTGTCTGTCAAAATGATATCAAGTGATTTATAAACAGCTCATAATACGTACATACTGTAGAAAAATCTTGTATACAATTTCAAAGCTTACAAGTATTTTGATTATTTATTTAATCAGATATCGAGTGAAGATCGCATTGCAGTATATATTTATCTCTGGTATATGCATTATGATAATTAATATTCATTATATTAATAGTCTATTTGGCAACTTTTGTAACCTTGATATATAAAAATTACCCTGACCAAAATCAACAAGCGTCAATTCTATTACTTGAGGTTGCGTTCAATTTAATCTAAGATCAGAGCTCGAAATGCGAGCGCAGCATATAAAACAGCTCAGCGTGCCAATTAAATATTATACAATATTACAGTCATATGAAGCTCTAAGGGCCACAGCAGGTTACAGTGCGAGACGTGCCGTCTAAGCCAATGTCAATTGACCAGTAACTGCACTTACAGCCCAGTTAGAGACGAGTCGTTAAAAATAGCGAACAACGTACGAAAACTGTGTATGCTAGGCATATCTACATAGACGACATTCACAGAGCAACATTAATCGGTCGTACACGTTCTCAACGCACTCGAAGGTCGTTTAATTTTCGGCGGGCTTCAGCTAATTAGCGGATAGCTAGCTTCAATTCATGATTTTCATATGCTTTTTCACGCATTCTAGGAGCGTACTACTCAAGAGATCTCGTAAATATTGGGAAGCAAAACAAACCAAATTGTGGAGAGCATTACCAGTTTTTTTTTTTTTTTTTTGCGGACTTGCTCTCGCTGGTCGCGTCTCTCTCGACATCGTCTCTTGTCCATGATCTTGACCACGCTTCAATTGGCTGCGGTAGCTCTCATTGACATCAAAAATAGTCGCAATAGTCTCTTCGGCTCCGGTTAGTTGGCATTCAAGGTTAATAGTTGAAACTGTTAGACGCTGAGTATTGTGTGCCTAGCTGCGTCAGCGTGTGTGAGGCGGAACTGTTTAAGATGCGGAAGCTTATCCAAGATGATTGGGCAAAAAAAAAAAAAAAAGAAAAGAAAAAAACAAAATTTTAATTTTAATTTTTATGTTTATATATTAGGAAAATATAATTTTGTTGTTGGTTGTCGATTTGCTTGATGAGGCAGAGAACTTGAGCTACTAACCCAATAGATGCGAATAAGTCTTAGAAGTTTGCACAATTCGGAACAAGGGCTCATCAGAGATGATATATGATAGACCGCATTGAAGATATTGTTAATATATATTATTTTTGTGTATTATATTATGATCTTTCTATAGCTAAGGTCTGTGTCGGTTCATTCAATACTGAGAGAATGTTTGGCCAGTCTCTCACTTGTATATATTTCTATTCCATACACAGTTTCATTCATAAACACTCATCCACTCATAATCGTGTGTTATCATTCACAATACACTCACAGTGCCGCTCCATCCGCCTGCCGAGGATTTGGCCTACGATGCAGCCTTGCAGTTGGGCATATTGACGCACCGGCTCAATCAGTTGGCCCACGAGGAGGAGTCGAGGCAGCTGGGCATCACGAATCTGACGCTCAACAACCTGGTTAGTCGTATACCCTGTAACTGCGACACTGGTCTCTGCAAGTGCTGTGCAGGTATGTGTTGCTCCCTCTACGTTTCCAATTTGTTCTGAGCCATTGTTCCCATCTCTTGATAGGCTTTCTCTCGGTGATTGGCATGAACAGCTGCACAGAGGTCGTCTATCGGCCGGATGAGTTCTCCTTTGAGCTGCGCATGCGCGTTAACAATAACATCTGGTTCCGCCGCAAGGTCTCCGGGCAGAATCCACCGCCCTTTTGCTTCAGGCCACCGCGCTTCAACTTTGCGCGCGCCTGCATTCAGTTCCATGATATTTGGTTCGTTGGCCGCAACATGCATGTCTGCATGTACATGTCCGGCGAGTTTCAGGGCTTTGAGCTCTTCGAACGGTAAGACATCGCTACAAAGAACAGGAATTCATATAATGAACTTTATTTGTTACTTTCTCAGCAACTTTGACTGTTTGCTCTTTGGTGATCACGGCGTGAAAATCGTGCCACCCGAGCAGGGCTATCCAGTGAGGCCCAACGATGTGGACATAGATGACGCTGAGGATGAGATCGAGGACTATGATGAGAACGTTGTACGCAGCTTGGCCGAAAAAATGATTAGTTGATTGTTGCATGCCCCACGGACTCGCACAACCTTTATCCTTTCTTCGACCCCACATCGAATTCTTATGGCTTGCTAACTCCCATTCAAGAATTTCATTTCTAACAACCCATTCCCCATACCCCATCCCCTATATTCGCCATATCCCTAACTGAGCCTATATATTTATTAACATTTATTGCTGTATCCCTCCCTACTCTACTATTTATTACCGCATTGTTAATTTATTAAAGCATTTGAAACACTTGGAGGCATGTCTTTTATCCTGCGCCACTTGGCTGCCTAATCACTCGAGAGCGAACCGCCCAGTCAGCCAAAAGGCCACCTGTTGAGCCACCGCCTGCAAGTGTGAAAACTGCAAAGGTGCGACGTGTGATGTTCAAAGTCGAACAAAGGCTCTCGCCCAGCCGCCCCACTCCCTAGATGCTCCCTTCGAGCATGTGCAACCAGCGCATCCGTATCCTGTTGCGTCTACCCCAGCTCCTGGGCATTCAAGTGCAAAATAAAACACAAAGCGCATTCAAATTCTAAAGGATAATGCAACCGGTGGCACTGCATGTGCAAGCTGCAGTCGCCTGGGGTTGGGGGCGTGTCCCTTTTATGCACATGCAGAAACACGTCAGGCGCTGCGGCTGTGGCTGCTGCACTCCGCTTGACTCGCAGTTGACTGTAATAAACGACTGTTTAAGGCATTCGCCAGGCGCCCGACGAGGATGCAATCCACACAAACACACACGCATATATACACATATAGATGCAGGACGAGCGCCGTATGCAAAGTATTATTTCGCACTTGAGGCTGCATTCAAGAGCAATTTAGACTGTGGCGTGTGGAGGCAGGTGTCATGCAAATGTGAGAGGATATGCAAACAGGATATGCATGTGCAATGTGTGGAGAAGAGCCTTTGAATGCGGCTAATGCAAAGACATGAATGCAGAAAATAAAATGCTTGTCAAATAATGGTTATATTAACAGAATGTTAAGTAGCTTCATAATTAGCTTGAGTTAGAGGACAGTTTATGATTTGACATTATAAAGGAATCCATAGGAGAGGGATTTTTATATGTAAATCTTTATTTGTTTATTTCTAATCTACAATGACAAGTACTTTTCCTCACTTTTATCCAACTCCGTATAGTGTTCACCCATTCATATTAACTTCCCGTACTTCATATACAATTATTATCGCATCTCTATTCACAAATCCCCTTTGATTTACCGCATGTCACACAAAGTCGTCAATTATATTGTTAAGCCCCGCATTGGTCATTGACCATTAAGCTATTTAAAGGCCACTTGAGTAGCCGTTAAACACATTGACCCCTTCGGGCAGACGGACAGTGGAAGACCACCTAGCTGATAGACCGGATGGCAGTCAGGCGAGAGGTGTGAACAAAGCTGACCATAAAAACCCCGACGGGCAGCTAATTTAAAATTCAAATTCAAATTCAAGTTTCGAGTGCGCACAAATGAAATGCATTTAGCGTCAGTAATTGATTTGTTTACACACACGCGACACGCGTCGACCAACTGACCCAACTGACCAGCCAACACAAACTCACACACAAACAAACAAACTGACAAACAGGGTAAACTCAACTGAGCCGAGCTGAACTAAGGGTAGGGGTGGCCACTGACCAGCGGCTAGCCCTCAGCCGACTCGGCTCGACCCTCATTGTCCGTGTTGCCCAGCGCAACAGATGCAAAGATACAAATCACTTAAGGTCCGCTTTGCTTTGGTCACTTGATGCGATTTGCAATGATACCTTTTTTTCTTTTTGCCTTTTCCCTGAGGTCAATTATGTTATTTCCGGTCTCGTGTGGTCAGTCAACAAAAACATGCGAGAAATTGCGTGTGACGAACCAGGAAATGCTCTCTAACAGCTAACCAATAGCCGTAAATACAATGTAAACAAATATTCATAAATAGATATATATGTATTCCAATAGATAGACAGAGATGAATGTGTAGATAGTCAAGATACATATATACAAATAATTATGAATATACAAAAATCTTTAGAGGTACTGAAAATGTATTTAAGAAAATATAATAATAGTTTTGGGTAATGCATAATTATGTAATGTATAAACTTAAACTATATACGATAAGTTCTCCATAAAGGGCAAAAGCAATATGATAAATAAAGTGCATCCTCCTATATATATATTATCCTTACGCTGTTTAGCACATGTTAAGGCCCAATATACCCTTCCAGACACATTCACTGAGTAGAAGGTATTATAAAAAATGATATTGAAGTGGGATGGTCAAGTGGTTAGATCCGTGCCAATGCGAGCCTTGGGACATAGGCCAGGCACACATCATCAGGACTTTGTTATACTATCTCCCTCGATTACACAACACAAATAAATGGGAAACGTGTAATTGAATAACAGCCATCAGGCTTAGGGCGCCGCAACGCCGTGGTCAGGTGTTCAAAGGTGTGTTAACATATAGAATTATAGAGCAAACATATTCTCCAAAAATCTATCTATTTCCATATTTATTTTTATTTTTGTTTCAAGTGAATATCTTGGCTTAAAGTTCGGCTAAGTGAGCTTTCTCTTTCTTTTGAACGATGTCTGTTCAGCAAAAGGAAATTTCCAAACTACCCCCAAAAGTAATTAAAAACATGGTCGTCGCTGGAGACGCCGGCGACGAATGTTAATCAAAACGGAATATAGAAAAATACAAGAAAATTTCGACGGGCAGCAGCAGCAGCAACAGGAGCAGAGGCAGGAACGGGACTACTAGCAGGAGCAGAAGCAGCAAGTGCGAAGCATAGACAAGAGACATTGTCCTTGGGGTATAATTTCTTTTAAATTTCTACATTTCGCTTAGAAAATTAATGGGGCTGGGCAGGCCAAATTCCAGACGTGGATATACAAAAGAATAATACCAAAAAATCGTTAATTACAGAGGGAGAGAGATAGAGAGAGAGCAATAAAGAGAGAAAAAGATATGTAAATAGATACATAACAAAACTAGAGTAGACATAGGGGAGTAGGGAAAAGTCTTAGACTCTTATGATGTATACATGTAAGCTGTAATTCCTCACTTCTTTTACTAACTCTCCATCATACTTACCGATTTTTTTGCAGCCTCTTAGGTTCCACAAGTTCTTCTCTCAGCCCATTTATATAGGAGTTAATACAACGGCAACTTAATTAAGAATCCTTTTACGTGCTGTCCCCATACAACCCATTTCTATTTTGGTCTCTTTGTAAAATATTTCCTAACAAATTTATTGATATCATTAGCGCATATTATTTACACAGACCCTAAATGCTAGGCATAACAAATAACTGGGGCATTAATTAAACTTATCGAACCAGGGCAGGAATTTCGGCGGGTCCTGCATATGGATGAGGCAGATGACGCGCAATTTGTTTGTAATAAAAAAAACTCAAACAATTTTTCATAAGAGATATCTGTGACGCGAAATCTTAAGAGACAACCAACGGAAAGGCATTGCGCCGAAAACCGAAACACAACGCACACACACACACACACACACACACACGCTCACGCACAACCATGGTGTATATATATGGAATATATAAGCCGAAAGGGGGGAATGAGAAGCTTATGTACGCGACTTTCATGCGTGATGTGCGTGAAAATTTCCCCTCATTGTGTATACAGAAAGTAAATAAGGAACAGCGAGGTCTTTCCACTTTTGGGGTGGCGTTTCCACCAAAAAGGGTTAAAAATCTGTGCCTACTCTCAACATGCGTGAGCCGTTTGCGTGTGTGAGTGTGTGTGTGCGCGCGATAACAGCGTTGCCAGCTTTTCGACAGAATTAGGTCTTAGACCGGCAATACTCTTCTCGGTAAAGAGGACAACAATGGAAAACAAACAAAGTCATTTACATAGCTAACGAAGTGGGTGAGCAAAGCGAGAGAAAGTGTGAGAAGAGCGAGTTGCAGGAAGAAGAGGGAGGCGGACAGGGATGTGCGGGTGACTAGCGCATGTTGGCGCGGTTTGCGGCAAAATAAAATGGCGACCGGCAAGCAACTTACATTTTATGTGTCAATTTTTACATTTTGTCTCATCTTATCAGCAGCTGAAAGAACAGCAAGGCAGCAGCAAGGCAGCATCAAGGCAGCACCGCAGAGCGGCAGCTGGGGCTGCGTAAAAGGGTTTCCAAAAAAACCATCATTAGATATGCCAAACGTGGCCCAACTCCCCAGTTAAGCCCCATTGTTGTTGGCCCATAATGAATATGATGAGTTCTATCAATGCGGCTCAAGCAGGAACCGGACGGGGTCAATGGGGACCAATTTTGTTACTTAACACTGCAAATAGTCTACAGCCCCATCTCATTACCCATTTGGCGCAACTGTCACCATAATCTGCGCTATAGCTATAATGCCACCAAATATTAAAATTCGTGTTTCGAAATTTACATAAATTCGAAATATTTTTGGGCGGAATTGGCTTGAAATAGAAAATGCTTCTTACATTACATCATCAACATTTCATGCTATTTTTATGCCGAGCATATTCCAATAATATATTCTAAAATAATTGCCTTTTTTATTGCAAACTTTTAAAATAATATTTCCAATTCTCACATTTATTGATAACCATAATAAGACCCAAACTGGGCGTATATACAACTATAACCATAGCGATCCACGCGATGCAATGGACTCTAGTGCCAAATGCTTACTGTAGACACATCTGAAGCCAGCTCCGAGCTAGGAGCTGCTGCCATCGTTGCACGGATTAGGATAGGAGTTTGTACTGGATGCAAATGGAAGCAACTTCTGTGAACCGAGACCAAGTAGGTGTCGCCAAAAGAAAAGGTTACCATAGGCGCTGACGATGAGCAGACTCAGCGATAGAATAAGTATCTGTAGGAAAGCCAAAAAATCCGTACATCCGAATCTTAATAAATACACAACATGTATGTTAGATTTCCAGGACGATGACTTACCAATAGTCGAGTCATTGCTGCTTGTTAAATCACTGAGCTTGAGCTGGGGGAAACAGCTCTATATAAGCAAAAGATTTAACGAGTGTTTGGTAATTAAAATTTAGATTGGATGTTATGCAAATATTATTTGCAAATACCCATATAATTCGAATAGGGTTCGTCATGGGGTTACAGATTTAGAGTCGGTTACGATGATGCTCATAATGCGCTATGAAAAAATTTTAAAAGCGTAGAGCCTAATAACCTATTATTCTATGTAAATTTAGGGCGACAAAGAGTAAAACTAAAGTATTTTAAAAAGGTCTGAAGCTTGTTTTCCATGTAAGTATGAAACAAATTGTAGTCTAGTCAACAACGTACCAGACATAATTAACACCAAATATAATTTGGAGACTATGAAATATTTTATACCTGTAAGTAAATGTGCTCTAGTCGAGGATTATCGTAACTAGATGAACTCAGCACGGAAGTTGAATTTTTGTCGGTTTTGTTTTTTAATGCAATACGGACTGTATTATGGGAAATTAGTAGTTGATTAACATTTATTTTCGATCCACCCTTGTAAATCCAAGTTCTCACCCCAGTCAAATTATAGGCATCATACATTATTGGTGTATGCAGCAAATTTGAGTTTGTTCGGGTATATTGAACGTGTTCTTAGTCTAAGTTCTCTAAGAAAACGATGTTTAGGTTTCGCTTTTTAGCGTCAAATAATATTCCAACTTTTCAACCTTTTTTCTATTCCGTATCTCCAGTAAATTTATAAATATTTAATTATCAAAGATTTGATTTGAACAATGTTTAATTATTTATGGAAATATATTCAAATAGTATCTAATATAATGTATGAACACGTAAGTTATTAAAATGAAAGGCAGGCAGTCAATCAATTTATCATCAAGGCGCTAACCATTAAGCCAGCCAGTAAGAGATGAAAACAAATCAGCCGCAGTGGGATTCATATCCCCCTTGGGCTGACCTTCATGTGAAGAGCTAGCTGAGTTAGGAGCTTGTTGCGTTGCCTTCCCGGGACTAGGGTTTCTGTTTGGCGGATAGCGAGCTGGACCTCTGGCTAGGCTCTCAGGCAATGGCTTTCCTAGCGCCTTCCCAGGGCCGCCTTTGAATGCATTGTCAGCCCACATACGTACGGAATTATAGCTTGGTGGCAAGGCTGCGTTATCATACACTTGAGGTCTACGATTATGCTTAGCGTTTAGGGAATCCTCAACAAGATAAGGACTATATGGCCTCAAAGCATGTGAAAGGGGCAAAGCTGGCTGTGGAGCTTTTACAATAGTAATCACTTCGCTGGAGTCGCTCACTTCAGTGGTGACTCGCTTGACCGGTGCAAATTTGGATTTTTCATTGGCTGTGCCCAGCGCTGCATTGAATAGCTTCAAGGGCGTCTCGAGGCCCAAGTGGAGCAAATTAAGTGATTGCTGCACATCACCCAAAAGGTCACTCAAAGCTGTCGCCGAGCTGCCGCAGAGAAAGGCCAGCGATGAAAAGAGTATCTGTTGAACACACCATTACTAAGGCAAATTGAGAGATGCAAGAGGAATAGAACTTACAAGAAAACGTGACATGACGCAAGATCTCTGGCTTTAACCGGGCAACTGAAGCGCCGCAGAGACAACTGCACTATATATAGCAGCAAATACTAGCACTACTATCAAAGCATCATTTATGCAAATGCAAATGCGAAACCAAAAGTTCACTTGACTAACTTAAACTTTTATGACAACTCGTAGGGCTTTTATTATAGATCATAAAGAGTGCATAAGGAGATTATAAGAAGTGCACCTTTGCATAGGGGCAGCACTAACAATATTTAAGATGTATCCAGACAAAACATTAGCTAAAATATATAAATGGTATCTCTACTCTTACTGAAATTTAAACCAATATCTGTTCTCTTTAGAATCTCTTTGCCAAAATATCTTTTATTTTCAATAGCTCATATTTTCATCGCGAAAACAGGCTTGAATTATTGCCGTAAAATATGTAATAATTCTTCATTTTAAATACCTTTGGCATGTTATGCCAAAAAACAAGAGGAATTGCGCATTATTAATGGGGAATACTTGTAAACAAGCTGGAGTCGCGAGCCAAAGCAAACATAAAGCAAAAGTAGTGTAGGGCGACGCAGATGTTATATTTGATTTATAAATACTTGACATGAAATTTATGGAACGTGAATGAAAATGGCGCACACGACGCATCTACGAATCTTAACACATTACGGAACTCCAGATGCGGACAACCCCTGTCGCAGAGCTATGTTGCAAATCGTTTGGGGAAATATGCATATGAGTTTTTTCTTCGCCCAATCTATTGTTAGAGGGTGGCAGGGATGGACTGCGGGGGCAGTTCCGATTGCCCTCTCGCGACAAAAAAAAATTAAATACGCCATCTTCAACACTTTGCTAAATATTTTATTTCTTTTTTCACAAATGGGCAATTGCGAATGCTTTACGCCATTTGCCGTCCATATTTTATGTGCAACAGAGAGAAGAGAGAGAGAGGGGTAAATATATAGCTGTTGCGCTTTATTTGATTGCTCAGAAATTTATATGCTCATTTTAAGAATTAACGACCTTTGACTGATTCGCGCCAATGCACAGCCACAGGCAGAGGCACAGACACCAGCAGCTGACAACAGGGCACACTTATTATTGCCAGCAATTTGTACGGCACAAAAAATCATAAAATGAGCAGTTTTAACCATTTTTTAATATGCATTTCGTGTCTTGGTCTATGCAATTTACCGCCAAGTGCGCCATATTTTCAGACTTGTATGACAATAGCCACATAAAGTTGTGAAGTCCAAGCCTTGGGCAATAAATATGTTAAAGCTGACTCATTAGATGCTCTGAGAGCCAGAAGGTGCTAAAGAATTCGTCTGGCACAGAAGAGATAAGAAACATGTATATGGAGAACAATATGGTTTTGTTGAATACCAAAGATAATAAATAAAATGTAAAGAAAGGTATCTTATATAACTATATAACGTAGCTGTTGATAAGTTAAAGTTGACCTAACAAATTTAGAGATATGCTATTTCGCTCTCAAAGCTATATAACAATTAACTATCGCTTTGCATCGCGTGCAACGACAGCTCAAAACGGTGTCTGTAATATTTGTAATTAGTATCAGACAGAGCCGGAGCTCGCATTAGGATGAAATTATGAAATTTAGGCGACCATATACATATGTAGAGTTCTACGTGTGCTTACAATAATTTGGAGCCACATCAAAAATGTCAATTGTACAACATTAGCTTTTTTATAGTAGATTCAAAAAAGATTGTAAGCACCCGCCCCATTTAAGTTATGATAAGTAAAGGGAGGTCTTCAAAATATTAATGATTACTTTTCTTGTAAATCAGCTAAACTAGTCGTATTTGAAATACGCAAATCTGAAAGTGAGCAGGATTCAGGACGGATAGACGGACAACCTAGGTTAAATCGAGTTAGCTCGTCGCTCTGTTTAAGAAAATTTATACTTTATAGGGTCTATAACGCCTTCCTGTGCATTAAAGGAAATCAGTTTAATGATTTTTTAAAGAATGTATAAGCTACCCTACTTTAAGAACTCAAAGCATAAAACGTTTAAATTCAATATATTTCAGTCCATGTCAGCAAAGAAAGTTTGCGCTGCCAAAATATTTACAAGCCGCGCGACACTTTAAAGGATGCTTCTTGTTCGCAGCACAACCGAAAAAATAACTCAAATACAGATCGAACTGAACGAGAGCAAATAGAAGTAGAGCTGAGGAGGACAACCGTTGGTATTTTGGGGGGGTTTGTTTTCCTTTTCTTTTTCTTTTTTTATTATTATTTTTTTTTACTGGTTTTACAATTTGAATAAAGTCGAAAAGCGTTCGAGGGTTGACAAACTGCAAGATGCGATTCACCCAAAGTCAAATTCAAAGTTCAAAGGGAACATCTCACTGTTGTAGGAGGCGGAGGGGAGGAAAAGTTTTCGTCTTGAAGTGCGCGAGGTTTTCACTTGAAAAGTGTTGCTTGAGATGCTGCCAAAGTGGACACCAACCCCCTGGCCCCATCCCAATCCACCCGCACGCTAGCCCAGCCATTTGGCTTTGATAAACATGAACACCTTCCCAGTCGAGTGCAGCAGGAGGAGGGCATTCGAGAGCGTAGTTGTCATTCAAATGTGTTTTTATTGATGCGCGCTTGCGGCGCCGGATATGTTGTCCTTTGGGTTTGCCATTCCAATATCCGCCGGTGATAAGCTGAATTATTGACTGAGCGCCTCCACTAATGTCCAGAGCTTCAGCTCCCTTCGCTGTCAGTTGGTCAATGTCCTCCCACCTTAATGTGGGCCGCCAGCACTCGTTTTTTATTTTTTCCGTTCCTTTGGCCGTTGATTTGATTTCGTTTCGCTGCTGCTGCGACTCCAGCATCTGCCAACCACATTAAAGCAACCACACACAAATGCGTTGATAATATTCTGGCCTCAAGAAATTATCTCACAATATTATTTCCCAACTCAATGCGACTTTTATGGTCTCGAGTGGGAAGTTGGGACATTGCATACTTTATATGCCATGTTTATCTATTTCAATTTAGTTTTTTTATGGCTTGCGACTTCCATACGAATTGAAGAGCTATATTCTTATATATATTTTCATTTAGTTTTCATCACTTGCCAGTTAAATATCGGGGTGCAGAGCACTGGAATACATTAGTTAGATAAGCTCTGTGGGGGGATCTACACGCATCTATCATGCAGTACAAACCACCTAGCAGTATCATTGAAAAGTGCGAGAATGCGTGTCGTATGTAAATTAATACAAATAGACAAACATAAACACAGACGAGCCGATAGAGAGGGAGAGAGAGAGAGAGAGAGAGAGAGAGAGAGTGAAGGGAATTTTCCTAATGGCCCGAACATGCAAAGGACACCAAAAGGACACCAGCACCAGGATGGAGAACACGCAATGCCAGCTACTCTCAAAAAATGAAGCCAGTCAGGCTCAAGTGCTAATAAACTACATGCACAACGCATCGAGAATGCGCGTTAATAATTTATGTGGGCTAATAGAAGCCACTGGATAAACATCATATGCAGGACATACGGCCTGGCCCAGCCTGCCCCGGCCTGGCCTGGCCTGGGCTGGCATATAGCCTGTCAACGTCAACCCTTTTACCAAAAATAGTGCACAAAATTTATGGGCAATTTATGTAGCTCTGGTAGTTCTGTTTCAGTTTCAGTTTCTGTCTCTGTTTCTGTTTCTGTTATGGACACAGCTCAAATTTACCTTGACACTATCTGTGGCGATATATCTGCATGGGCGAGCGTTACTTTCCCTATTAGCTGGGCAAACACAAGTATCACTCTCCTGTTTGCATATCATGTCGAAGGACATGCACGTAATGTCCTTTCATTGTTTGAAATTTAATTAACAAAAGGGTCAATTGTCGCGTGTGGGCGGAGAGTTCAGCTAACGCCTGACCTCGCCCTCACACCCCTCCCCCTCCAGCTGGACAGTTGGTAAACAATATTTTTGATTAATTTATGAATATTCGTGTGAACTTTTCCTTTGGTATATATATATTTTATTATTATTTATGCCTGCATGGCTTCCCGCTTGCGTGTCTGTCGTAAAAAGTTCAAGTCTAATGAGCGAAATTCAGTAATTATTCTAATTATATTTTTATTGTGCGTAATTGTTTCTCTGTTATATCATTGGTGTTTACGTGAAGCGTGTGATATATGAGCGACAATTAGTTGAGTAGTCTGATTTGAGGGTGCCCTTCGTATAGACGAATGAAACTTTAATTTAAGGCTATTCCCTTTAAGAATACTTTTAGGGAAATGCCAACAAAATCACAAGTCATATCGCATTCACAGCCTCTGGGTGTTTTCCCAACCCTCAGCAACAAGAGAAAACTATTTTCAAAATCAAATTAAAAGTGAAAACTAATTCCCACACATGTTGTACGAATGTCCTTCGGGGCGTGCCAGGGCGTTCGGCTGTTGTTTTGTTTGCGAGAATAGTTGACAAAGTTGTGCTGAAATAATAAAATCAATAAATGACTTGTGAACCTTTGTCCTGTTGGGTCTGCCTTAAAGCAGCATTGGGCAAGGCCTTCCGCATTGAAATTGAACTTTTGATTTATGCTTCTGTCTTGCCGGCTCGTCTGGCTTTGGTGCTTTGCATTATTTAAATGGACTCAAGTGCAAATACTTATTTTGTGGAACACCAAAAGATAAATATACCCGATAGTTGAGGAACACCCAAGGAAACCTGTGTTGCACCAATTCTGTTGGAATGTGTATTTCAGCAAAAGAATTTTTCTTACAATATTGTTCTAGCTCTACTCTGCCACGTATCGCTATGGCATGCTGTGCTAGCAGGAGGAAAAATGAGAAACGTAACTCAGAATATATGTACTTATAATATATGATTTATAGATTAATAATCTTAATAATAACATTAGTATTATTACTAAGTGAAGGCAACAATGAGACAACAAGCAGGAAAGATTATTAAAATTAATATTACCCTTAAAAAAAATGTTAATTCAATAATATAATTATTATTATATGACATCAATGAGTTAATTCTGATCAATATTATATAACACATATACATATATACGACATCAAGAAAGAAAGGAAAATAATGTCACTAAAATACATTTGTACTTTCCGGGCCAAAAATGTAGAGCTAAAATTATGCGAAAACAATTTAAACATAATAAATACTACAAAATATATACGAATTGTTAAATAGGCATAACGGATATGAGAATTAACGACAGACAGACAGTCAAAAACTACAAACAAGTTTTAAAATGTGCACTCGGTTTTATTGGTGTAACTAAATTAATATTAGATGTATAATCATTTCTACCATATTTTATTGTCAGATAAATTTTATAATGCACAAATTGTAATAGGAATGTAAAGAGAAAGCTTTACCTTTCTCCTCTGTATTGCGTTTGCTGTGTCCTAGCTCAAGTACCCTGTCTGTGTTTGTTCTTCCAACTAAGCACCTCGCTGCGGTGGCTGGCATGAATTTTTTATGACATTTTTGCTAGTGAAACACTTCAGGCGGATGCACCTACCTAGTGAAGCGCAAGCATCAGTGACTGAGCGAGTCGAGCGGAGGGCAGGTGGAAGGTGTCGACAAACATTGCAGTCAAGTCAAGGATGCTGCGGATAGTTGCGTGGCTCGGACTGGGGGAATGAATATTAAATGCGTAGGTAACAGCAGCTAGCAGCAGACACGTAGCTGGACCCTGCCCTCCTTTGTGGAATATGTGCTAAACTGTCAGTAATTGAAGACATGCAGAGAGCACTTAAGAGCCTCCTCTGCCGCTCCACCTACCCGTCTGTCTGTCTGTCCTGGCAGACACCTCCTCGTCCACCAGTCCACAATCGGACACGGCCTGACGTGCGCTTTCGCCACGGCAATTAACTTTACAAATCGCATGTGAGCCTGTGATTAATTATTCCAAAACCGGACACTCCAACGCAAGCTAGAGCAACAGCAACAGCAACAGCTCTGACTCCGGGACTGGGACAGTTAACCCATTTTGGCCTGGAAAAGGGTTGCACTAACAGCTGCACGCAGACTTGTGTGAGGCCGGAAGGGCTGGGGAGTGCGGGAGTGAGGGAGTTGGGGTACTTTTGACATTTCACACGGACATTTGCGGAGCGACCCAACAAAAACGTTATGTGATGAATGTTTTGCTCATAAGGCGTAAATTGAAACTATTCTTGACCAAAGTCCTGAAGTTGGCGTCCCCTTTGCTGACCACATGCCACTTAGCACATGTTGTCAGGCCCGCCCACATTTGCCTTTCTACACATGCTGCATGGGCATGGGCATGGGCATGGGGCTCTTGACTTTGGTCAGTTTTCTTATCGGCCAGGCCAAGTTTGGCATTAATTTTGATTGGGTCAACACTTCATTAATCACGCCCCAATGCAAAGTGTGGCCAAAAGGGTTTCTTGGACCCTCACACACACAACTGTTAATCTCCTGTGGTCCAGGACATGGGTGTGCGTGTCTTATTACAGCCTTATCGCTTTATCAAACCTCACGTAACCTTTTTCCAAGCTGTTTTGCTTTCTTTACAAATTTACAAATTTACGAATTCAAATTGAATTTCGATTTCCATTTCAAGGCACGCACACAGCTTCCGGCTGAAGGATCACTGCATTTGCATATGCCTGCAGCACTGTTATCCTGTTAGACGATCGACTGCCTCAAATATATTCAAATTTTCATGCTCACTGATCCTTTCAATTCGACACAGAACATTATCCTAGTCGCAAACACACATCGAACAGCTGTTCCTCTTTTCGAATGTGTAACGCAGAAAGGGTTAAAGGGGTTGATAGCTGATGATTTGGGTTGCTTTCCAGCAGCATCTCAGATGCTGAGCCAAGTAGCCGCGTAGCACACGAATATTTCTGTTATGGGGTCAAAGTACTACGCAAATTAGATGCGTGCATTTCGAGGAGATAGATGATATGATGGAAAATTTTGATTGCCCTTTAGCAAAATTAAGGTGATTTCTTGATTACAAATTATTTTACAAGCGTAAGAGATGAATTCAATTCATATTATTCATATAATTTACAAGTAGAAATTTAATACATTTCGTAGAAGACCAGATATATACATATGTATGTATATTGTATTGTAGATATTCCAAATATTTAAGTTTCAAATTCGGAAATGTGTGATACATTTATTATACCCTGAACCCATTGAAAATGGGAAATCAGGGTATAATGGTTTTGTTGAAATGTATGTAACAGGCAGAAGGAG
>NW_022045885.1:458691-469044 GCF_001654015.2 Drosophila navojoa
AATATCAGTTGCTTGTAGGGTTCAGGGGATCTTGTAGTCGAGCAGTCTCGACTAGTTTTTGTTAACTTTTTTTGGAAATATATCTGGTCTGGACTTTCCATATTAATATATATTTTACTTGAACTGGAAACATATTAATGCTAAATATTAGATTTTCTTTAACTTCACTTGGATTCGTTTCACTACACAGCTTTAAATGCCACTCAAAACTTTAGGTCCAACATATCTTAGGCTGCCCTTCCTCTAAAGAAAAGCAAATAAGGCAAAAAAAAATCCATTTAAAAACTCAAAAAGTGGAAAAACTTGCTTTGCCCTGAGTGTTAAAAAACAAGCAAAAAGTGAATATGAATGTGAACTGTATGTGTGTGTGCCTGCTTGTATCCTTGCTTATCCTTTATAATTTTCACGGTTTGTTGTTGTTGATGCTGCTGCTGCCGCTGCTGCTGCTGTTGACGCTTGATGAAGAGCCACAGCAGCCGCTTCTGGGCAGAAGAAAAAAGCGGTTCCCCTTTTTAATATGCAATGCGAGTGCCTGGGGGTGCCTCAACTGGAGGGCGGAGCGGGCTGACGGCAGCGGCTCGAGTGGGCGCTCGTCTTGGTAGTTTTTGCTCAAGTTGAGTGGCAAAAAGTTAATGGATTGTTATCTTGCGGTTTCCCCCGGCCCCGCTCAGCAGCCGTTCCAATGGACTTTTCTGCAATTAAAATGCGCCCTTCACATCCGCACGGGGAAGGTGAGCGGGCGAACAGAGCGAGCCTCTTGTGCTTCGCTTGCAGCTAATGAAATTGTTACAAGTGCACTTGCAGCCATAAAATGCTTAAATATATCCCATATTATACGCGGCGCAGCTGCCAGCCAAGCGAGCGCCTCATACGCAGCGGAACAATATTTGTGTAGCATTTACAAAAAGTTTTTCGGCTGAGCAGAAAAAGTCGGCAAAGTTTTCGCCACACACAAAATAAAAGAGAAAAACACATATAATAAGGATCATTACGAGCTGATTATTATGATATAAGTGGAGTCTGGGGACTGAGAATAATTGATTTAAGATGTGTTTGAGCAACGCCCTTAAAGCTCAGGCCTCAAATATTTTGCTTATTAAACATAAATTTAAGACAAAACATAAGCGAAAATCGATAACCTACATTTTCAGCATCGAAAAAGGAGCCCAAATAAAAGTAAATAAAAAGTCCACATCAAGAACAAAGGCAGGAACAACAACAATTACGGCTTGGAAACACATACATATACGTACTTCTATCAACCCTCAATTACGACAGCGAATTCCTCTTACGGCTGCATGTGTATTTTTTAATTAGAACAAAGCGCAGGGCACAACAGGGATAAACAGGACGCAAAGGATATGCAGACGAGCTGACGAGCTTGTCAAGCCAAGCGCCAAAGGAAGAAAGGACAACTTGAAAGGTAAGTTCATGAACGGGTCGACAGTACAGAAATCATTTATGCAAATAATATGAAAAATATATTTATGATAAATAATATAATCTAATCATCGATTTGAATTTCCATCTATGCTCGGGAATCGCAATAACTTTAGTTATATAAGCAATATCACTGTCTTAAGCAAACCCGAGTCCTAAAGCTCAACAGTTTTTCAGCTGCGAGTATGAATGATTCGTTCATTTTTGTGTATCTCTGCATTTCTAGGTGTTTTCACAAGCCAAACAAAGTCACGTGTCCTTTGACAACATGTGAGCCCAAAGGATATTCGGCAAGATGTGCCTGGAAGAAAAACTCCAGCCGAGGCCATTGTGAGCTGGTTCTTATGTGTGCTCCTTATTATTTGGGATAAAAGGGTGCTGCGTGTCCCACGTCCTGTTGCCTGCGTCCTCTGCCCTGTGTCCTGTATCCTGTGTCCTGTGTCCATGTCAGACGCATATGCTAATTAGGCAATTAATATTTGTGGGCGAGACAACTTAATTTATAGACCAAGAAAGCATATTTCTGTTATGAAATGCGATACGTTCGTAGCGTGTCCTTCTGTAGCTCCGAGTCCTTGGAGTGGGTGTGAGTGGACGAGCGTCATGTGGCAAGACAATAAACTTATCACATGTTGCCAACGCATGGGACTCCCAAGTCCCAAAAACTTTTGCAACGAGTTTGATTTGCGGTCATGGCCCCACATATCCTGCCATGTCCGGGATATGTCCTGGCAGGCGCTGTCAGCCACTGATATGCGGCTCAGTCCACAATGCTTGCCCAGCACGGCAAATCATTTGAGCATTTCATCCAGTCGACGCACAGTCAGCAATAATATTTTCTTAGACACTATTTTTGACTGCATGCCACGCATAACTTGTGAGTGAATGAGATGGAGCCAGGTCTGTGGTCACCCGCTTGCCTAGTGGAGCGTGTGCAGCAAGATGTTGGATTTTGGCTGCGAAGATGCAAGCACGCACTCAAATCTTGTATCTCCAGGCGACATTTGTCAGACAGGCAGACGAAGATTGAGCTGGAGTCGACTGCGAGTTGAGTTGGGCTGCGGTTGCCGCTCAGCTCAGATTTGATTAAGTTTGTTTGCTCAAAGGCTGACAGTCAACTGGGCAGTCGGGTAACATGATACACATTCACATCTGCAAAAAGAAAGCACCGAACTAAAGACGAGCAAACTGTGAGTTTTCAAAATGTAAGAAATATTCTTCAAGATCTACTCTAAAGATTCAGCTGAGCCTGTCTCTCAGAAGAAGGGTATAAAATGATTTCCCATTTTCAATGGATTCAGGGTATAAAAACACGAATTAAATAAAATACTAGGCAATCATTATTATGTACTGTTGGAATGTTGTAAATATTAATTCCCTTCACTAACTATATAATCTCTGTTCAAGCATCGATAAGTCTACTTTCCATCAGCGCAGAAAAGCCGCTCAGCTCCAAAATTTTCACGCGGATACAAGTTAATCGCAAGTAAAATAACTCCGAGCCGTTTTGCAGCTATCCCGAGAAAGAGAGAGAGGAAAAGAGACAGACAGAGAAAGCGAAAGGAGATAAGTAATGTAAACATTCGGCTCGACGCGACTCGCTGCAAGTAAAACTTTTCCATTGAGCCAAAGCTTGTGTTACCCGTACGTATACGTAATGTGGCAATAAATGTTGCGCTCGATTAAAAAGCCATCGCATACCTTTTGGCTCGGCGCCTTTACGAGCCGCCAGCGCAGCGAGGCAGATGGGGCGCTCCTATCTGAAAAATCTGAAATCTGTTGGGCCAACAAAATAAAAAAGAAATTGTGTAAGCTCTAGACGCGCAGCGTGGCAGATATGAAAAGCAATGTTGTTAACGCATCTGCCACAAGACACATCTCGCAGACACAATGGGAACACACAGCCCCAGCTTCCCCACATGCTCCCGCCTTCCCGTCCTGCACGCAGAAAAGTTGCTGCTTAAGTAAGTGCTTGTAATTTAGCCGCAAGACTTTTCAACCGACGATTAAGAGAAGCCCAAAGCTGCCTCTGGATGGAAAGGGCTCATGTGTGACAGCTGTGAGGCCTTAAGAAGTATAGCGGGAGATATCTCAGACATCTTAATACTTGTAATGGAGTGTAGAATAGCAATGTGTTTGTTCATAATTACCCTAGTGGAAGGACATACGAAGGAAACGAAAACTAATCTGCTTCAATGCTTAAGCTATTCAAATATTATACAAAGAAATAATAAAAATTTTTGCTTCAGATAATTATGCAAAAGAAAAGAAATAATCCAATGTAATGTAATCCATAGATTTATCCAAAATGGCGATCTACAGTTATTCATATTATATGTATATTTACCACAAGTATTTTAATAAATCAATAATTTAATGTATTGAGTGTATAGGTCTTACCTCTCAATGAACTCCTTGAATTCCCTGCCAGAACTCCACTCTTATTATTTCTATATCTATTCAAGCATTTAAATGTGACTTTCATCCACAATCGCCGCTTGCTGCTGTTCACTCCTGCAAATGCATTCAGTCAGCACCCTGAACACGGCCAAACACAGCTCATATTCCCTCGGGTGCTGCACACGCCAAGCGCTGCATTTGCCCCTCCTGCGAGGGCACTGGAGAGGGCAGGCCACAGTCGTGGACAAATGGAAACACGAAGTAAATGAAAGTGTCATGCAACCAATTGGCAACAAATGCGCTGACCCCTGTCCAGGGGCAAGGGACAAGCGCCAGTGGCTGACTGCAGGCACGTGTCCTGCTTGGTGGTGGGACTGCGGCAGCAGAGGAGCGAGCCAGGATACAGTCATGTGCATATGTATATGTTCCCTCTAGGGTTAGGCAAACCGGTTGGCTGACGGTGGCAATAGAGTCACAAATGACCTAAGGTCAGTTTTAATGTTGCGTTAAATTGGACGAGGCTCATTTACAAATTGATCGAGCGGGCAAAATGGGCTTTAAATAATCACAAGCAGGATGCAGGACGAAGGCGGAAGAAGGTTGAAGCCATTCAAGTGGTCATTTGATTGCCCGACACCGCGGTTGGTGGTCAGCCGCCGTAAGTGGATTGCTTACACATGTTTTCAGCAATGGCCTAAGTGGACAATGGACAACCGGTTTAAGAATAGCTGCTGACAAATATAGAAATGCCGGAAGGGGTCTCTCGCCCGGCCCCTCGCCGCTGCTGCGATCAGCCCTCAAAGTCGGAAAAGCCTGCGAGCTGGCAACAAAGTTGAAGCATCATTTGGGCAGAGCTCGTAGAGGAATCAGCGAAACGCAAACGTTACAAAATAACAAATAATAGTAAATAACGGAAAACTGTGCTGCTGAGTGACTGGCACATACCCTGTAGAGAGCCGTTCGCACACCTCTTAATTATAATACAGCTCATAGTGGGTATATTTAGGTTCATCCTTCCTCTATCCAACTGCACAAGAGCAATATGCCCCTTCATCCCCGTTTGCAGTGGGAAGAACAAGCGCAGAAAAAATGCTCTGATACTTGAATATATACATATATATTTACATATATTTATATTTTTTAGTTTTGCGCTCTTTTATTCCAGCGCCCATTTTATTTAGCGAGTTTTAGATTTCACTTATTTTTACTCAGTGCGTTTTGAATCCTTTTTCATGCTCGTTGCTAATTAAGGGCACGTAAACTGTGAATTTGTTGTTTGCGGCTGCTGTTTGGGCAGCCAGAAAAGTGGGGGAACGAAGGAAGCTTTAAAGCAGAGCACAAGGATGCAGTTGCATGAGAAACATTGCGAACTGAAGTCTAAATTATGGAAACTACAATGAAAAGCAGCGAAAAGCTGAAGGAAATAATGTTGATTGAATAGCGGGAGGCATAGGACGACATAAGTAGTGGAGAGCACTAGCTATTAAATAGAGATAGAGAATTGGATTGACTGTAAAAGTTAGAGTTGCTGAGTAAACTTATGAATATTAGAATTATATTCACAAGAGCGAGCGATATAAGAGAGCTAATCAGAGATTTTACTACTCACAGCAACTAAATGAAACTCTTCGAAGATTCGTTTACTACGATAGTAGTAGCTCATAGAAGATTTCTCTGATTTCCCTCATCTAATTTATATTACAATTTCAATAACAAGTATATATATTTAGTAATAATGATCGAAGGGTGCCGTCTGCTGTCAGCCATATTTGATTTTCAGATTTTCAGGCAGATCTCCTGCCACAAATGGAAACGATCAGTCACACATACAACACACACGAACCACATAAGAAACACTCGCCAAACACGCCTGTCCACGCCAAATTGAATTGAACAATGTTACACTTAGATCCTCTCGAACATGCGGAGAGTTCCAGTGCAAATGAGACGCTGATTCGGGTGCGACGCGCCGTAAACTTCGTGCACACTTGGAATGACGTGAGCTACTCCAGATATTGCCGAGCCTCATTAATGCGCAAAAGTATGCATATGTTCACTGCACTCCTAATCGTAGAGCCAATGCTACCGTCACGACGCAATGACGGCCAGCAGCCGCGAAATGTGCGAGTTCGTCAAAAGGCAAGCGAGCTGCTCCTACTATGTGGAGTCCGTAGACCTGCTGCAACTGTTCTTCTGCACCTTCGGCTTGACCTGGGACACCAGCGTTATCTTTGTGTTGGGCTTTCTTTACCTGATCCTATTCTATTCGGTGTACATGATAGCAAAGTATTTGTGAGTATGCACATCGACCTATGAATATACATATATACACACACACACGCATGTCTCGCGATTAGCTGCGTGCCCAACTATGTGACCTTGCTGGAGCTGCTTCCCATATCCGAGTACACATACGGCTTTGTGTTCGTCGGGCTCTATCGCATGCTACCCGACTACATAGACTTTGGGATGAACTGCAGGTACCACAAAAATGCGGAGGGCACATTGACGCTGGGCAAAATGATGGGCGACAACCTGCGCTTCTTTGTCGTGGGGATCATGATGCTCTGCAACCGCGGCTACCAAGTGAATGGCATGCTGTGGTGGATCAATATGACCATTATCATCATAGGGTACATCTACATGACCTTTGTTGTGGACCTGAAATACAGAGCGTTTGGCGCTCCCGACCTCCTCTATAGCGACGCCACTGCGCTGACCTTCAATGCCATTACGTTTCTGTTTCTGTTTGTGCTCATCCTCAGCTTGGCCCTGCTCCTCTCGTACCACAACCAAAACAGGCGGGCGAGTCTGTCAACTGCTGAGGCAGCGAGTGTGGACGCAGAAGCAACAGAGGTGTCCAGCGATGTGGATATGGACAATCAAACGCCCATACACGAGGAGCTCAGCACCTTTCGGATCTGGTGGAACTCTGTGAACGGCTATGCGAACATGAAGGAGCGGTATAAAGTCTTGACAATCCTATTTGTAAGTCGCGTTGAGCAGAGGGGATCCCCTCTCACATGGACGTTAGCCAACCTTTGGCTGATAAGCTTGCCTATTTGAGCAGGTTCCCGGCTACTTCCTGCTGGCCAACGTAATACCCGTAATGAGCAGGGAACGCCCCATGTTTGGCTGGTGCAAGATTGTCAACATACTAAGCTTTATGGTCACTCCCTTTTTGCTGATCAAGATGGGGACCGACACCCCGGCGTTTCTTGTGCTGTGGTGCATCACCTGGTTCATTGCACTGGTGGTGCTGATCTCGTTCCACCCACGGCGGCAACCGGGCCATTTCCTGATCTGTGTCTACTCCGCCCTTGGCGCGATCAACGGCAACAACCTCTTGTTCCAGATCACAGCGGAGATCAACAACCTCACCTGGCAGTACATGACCATGCGCTTCGAGTCCATAGGCGAGACGGTGTGCATCCTGTTCTTCAGCTCTGGCGAGGTTCTGTGGCTCGTCGTGCTGCTCCACAACCTGAACGAACGCAATCTAGAGGACGCAGCCTTCGGTGGAGTCATGAGCGTGGTCACCCACAACATATACATGGCTCTACCCTTGCTCGTCCTTCACCGCTGCTATACGTCCGAAAGCTATGTGAGTTGACTCTGTTCCCTCTTTGTCTATTCATACCTTCCTTCCGCTCTCCACAATCCACTATTCGCTCTTTGATTTCTCTTTCTCTCTTTCAGTTCGTGTTCACCGCCAAGTTGCAGAACTGTTATATATTCTTCCTGGTCCTCTTTTCTGGTGTCCTGCTGCACGTGTCGATGAGCTCGCATGAGCTCCGTCTGTCGCTCTTCTTCTACATAGTCGCCATGACCACCACATTCGTCTTATTTGAGTTTGCAGCCTTCTACGAGTGGGTGCACCCCTTTGGCTCACTCAGCTTCATCAAGCCACCCAGGGATGAAATATTCCGCTGGGCCTAAGGCCCCAAGCCACAAATGTATCCCAGGCTATGGAAATGAACTTAAATCATACATGGATGCCTCTGTCTACAATCTTAGCAGCTGGCGACTATTCATTTCGATCAAGAACAATCCGTTTCCATTAGAACCAAATTGAATTTCTTTCACAAAACATTCGCTTTGTCGATAGTTGTGAATACATCGCATTTAACACGATTTACGATTTAGGAACCAACGAAACCCAAAGTCCTAAAGCTATCCCAGAAGAAGAATTGAGACATGGCCAATGATAATAACTTATTAGACCGTGATACTTGAGCTGCGTTACTAATTGGCATCGTTATACATATAATTATATAAACTATATTCACTCAGCTCTTTCATTATAATATTTAGTCCAATTAAATGTAATCACTTAATGCCGTTCGTATCTGATGACAAGTTACATGTCGTCAGAACGCCTCTTCCCTTTAATTTGGATTGTCGCAAAAAAACAAAGCCCCAACAGAAACTTCGTGTCGAACGCAACTGACTTCGGCATACTCGCCCAGCTGCTTGAGAAGACGCCTCCTTTGCTGTCCTAGTTAGTTTGTATATGCTCCAAGTTGGGCGTGTGAAGCGTGTATATGCTCTCTGGATTCTCGAGCGAGCACAAACAAGAGCAACAGGGAATCGCTGCCTACTTCGCGGGGGTTGTCAGCCGATTCGAATGTGAATTGTGAAATGTGAAATGTGAAAAAAAGAAAATTGATGAACTTTTGTTTGCTGCCGTAAAGCAATATTTTTATATATTTTTGGGCAGCATTTCGCGCGTGCTTAGGGTGTTAGGTTAGTATTCAGAAGATTTTTAGATTATTAAAAAATGTTACAAGCTACACAGGAGGAGTCGGCAGAGGTGGCGGGGAAGCGAAGCAACGAGGAGATGCTACAGGATGATTCGAATGCGAGTTTTGGTCGTTTCTTTTTCTGTCCTTTGGTGCTTTGGCATATTTTGACATTTGCCAAATTAAAGTGAGTTTCAGACATTGTTTTTAGAGACAATCCTCATCTCTGCTATGCTCTGCCCGCTTTTATTGTACTGGCACCTTGTGCATTAAACATTAATTCATGCATAGAGTGTGAAGCAAAAAATAAATAAAAAATAGATATTAAGTAAAAGAGGGAATGAAAATAGGATTGCGAAATCAGCGCAGACAGAAGAGCGAACACTTCTGTTGACACGACACAGAGCAAATATGCGGCTGCAGCCGGCGATTCGCAGCCTGGCTCGTGTCTGCCCCGACTCCCCCTCTGGTGAATGCCTATGTGTTGAGTAAGTCGAGTGATAAAACATTTAGCCTCTTACCACTCCTCCTGTCTGCACTAATAAACGAAAAAGCGACAATTTGATTATCTAATGCTTATTTTTATTATATAAATAAATTAAACCAATTATTAATCATTTATATTGATTGAGCACACTGATTTAGTCGTAACAGTGGCAGAATATTCTATAACATTTTTCATGAAAATGTTAGGCAATATTGAAATTGAACTTAATTTGCACACCACTCATAGGTGGCGCTTCGTCTACAAATATTTCTGCTGTTGATACAAATCACACCACCTGTTGATGTCCATAAGCAACGTTAGGTTGCACCACTTGCTGTTATATATATATATATCCAAGCAGTCAATCGTAATGGTGGCACATTCTGGAGATTAGTAATACTCTAGATGGCGCAATACAGAATACGCAGATGCAGTTACACATTATATTGCCCTAGGTGGCGCCGTTCGTTAGGTTTCATTCTCAGCTAAACTAAAAATAAACCCCTAGATGGCGCTTTCGGGTTTGCCTTTTTAAATAAGCGCCAGGGAGCGTCCACTTTTGTACCTTTCGTACCTAGGTACATTTCGTGGAAACAAAGAAAGATAATTTCTTACCGGAAACGTTAGCAGCGTTTAGCAAGGACACAATTATCTTGACTAAAGAGTATTTATAAAACCGAAACCCTCTTGCGGTTAAAAAGTAAACGAAATTTCTTATCGGGTACTTTTACCACAGTGGCAATGGTGCCTTAATATAATAACAATACAAATTTTATGCAACCTGGAAAAACAAAGAAATTATAAGAATTTCCTAGCGAGCGTTTACGATGTCAGTCCTGGGTTTCTGCTATGTTGCAATCCTAGCTTGATTAGCGTAAAAATCTCCAGCTACTTTTAACAAAGTATCACCAAAAGAAAATTAATTACCGCGTGTTTTTAAGGTACTTTTTGAAAATATCCTTGGATATGTCATACTTGATTAGCCCTCGTACGTTAGCCCTGGAAGTTTTTAATTGAAAAGGAATGCACCGTATGTTGAAAGAATTTATTTATAATGAATTAGCCACTCGGAAGCAGCATTTTTATACCCTGAACCCATTGAAAATGGGAATTCAGGGCATAATGGTTTTGTTAAAATGTATGTAACAGGCAGAAGAAGGCGTGGCAGACCATACAAAGTATGTATATTCTTGATCAGGGCGACGAGCTGAGTCGATTTAGCCCTGTCCGTCTGTCTGTCCGTCCGTCCGTCCGTCTGTCCGTATGTTTGAACGCGTCGATTTC
>NW_022045885.1:475641-506686 GCF_001654015.2 Drosophila navojoa
TATATATATATATATATATATATATATATATATATATATATATATATATATCTTATGTAGATTATTTTTTGCACAACCGCTGAAGTACCTTTCGGTTTTACCTTATTCCACCTGTTAAACTATTCGTACTGATTGTTCGCTTTTGGGCGCACAGGTGCCTAACCTATATAGGGAGTAGCGACGATGAGTATTGTAATCTCCGCAAAGTGCTTATCTGTACTTCCCTCACTACAAATTTTACTGATAAGATATGCGACATTTAGATCAGAGTGAATAATGCACAAAGCAGTGAATGTTGTGCAAATCCTTAACAAAAATCATGAATCAAATACATTTGTTTGTGCATGTATTTGAGTAAAATTGTGCAATTTTAATAGTCAAATATTTTGCTGGTAATCCAAATGGAATAACCATAGTAATTCAAAAATTACCGCCAATTAAACGTTTATGGATTTTCAAAGTACCCGCTTAAACTTTCCAGGGCTACCTTCCATACGGCTGCTCCACACGCTTTTAAATTAAAATATATCGATATATTTACTATCAAAACATTTAGATACCACTTGACAGTGCGAGAAAATAATCAATATTGCAAAATGTAAATAAAATTGAGCAAATTATTAAACAATATCAAAAAATTATGTTTAACGTTGCAGGGGAAAACACAGGACGGCTCAGCAGGATGCCATCTTCGTTGCATTCATGGAAAGACATCCCATCATAGCCAAAAACTACTACAAGGGCGACAAATTGGCCAGTGAAGCCGCTTGGCAAAGATTAAGCAAGGAGCTAAACAGTGTGGGACCGCCAGTTAAAGAAGCTGCCGAATGGAAGCGGGTAGGTTGGGTAGCACACATAAACTTAAATGAAATAATGGCATGCATTATCTGAAGGTTTGGAAGGATTGGAAGAGCTGCATACGGAAGAAAATAGCGAATAATAGGCTGGAGCCAAATGGCGCTGGGAAAAGTTCTCTATACCAGGATACGCTCACCCCTCTGGAGGATGCCGTGGCAACTATTACAGATCTGTATGAGATGGCAGACATTATAGTTGAGTCACAGCCGAAACCTAAGTTGCGACTGCAAGACATCAAACCAGATCAGGATGAGGACCCATCCGATAATGGTAAGATTGTGTCCCTTTTGACGAAAGTCTAGAAAATAAACTCTATAAACTCTAGAAGACGATGAACAAGAAGATGATGACGACGGTGCGTCTGCAGAGTCAATCAGCGTGCGTGATCTTGGAGTCAAGGTGGAGCAGCAGATTCATCAGCAAAATTCCACAACCAAGAAACGAAAACTCGAGCATGAGGATCTTAATGGATCAGGAAGTGGAGCTGGCTTCAGTGGCAGTACCGTGCTCCTAGACATAGCCAAGGAGCTGAGAGAGCTGAACAGACAAACTCGACTAAATGCCCAGCGTACCGAAGCGAATACAGAAGCTCTTTTGGCAATGGGCACGCAAATCTCAGATCTAATGCAACAGCAGCTGAAGGAACGTAAACGCCTTAATGCCATAATGGACAAGTTTGTGCTCAAGATGGAAACAACCGACTAGAAGTAGCTAGATGTATGTATATAGCACTCTAAATTAGTTTAACAATAAATATAGTTGTAATCGGCTAACTAAAAATTTGTAAATTAGCTTTAAACTTGTGGTATTATAGAAAATCTTGCTTTCACAATTGTACATAATGTAAATATGCTTTTCTTCCAAAAATAATTTAAATACAACGCTACGACTCAAATTATCTTAATCGAATGTAGGAAACTCGAGTTTTGTGAAAATCATTATATATGTCCTTTTTAAATTCATTGCAGACCATTTAGTTTCTGCACTGTCGGTGGTTTCTGATAAGGCAGAAACTGGCGGTAGATTTAAATAAAGTTGTGAGTCATCGATAACACTTTATTAGATTTAAGCAATTCGGTTAACTTGTAAATTATAATCCGATATATGATCTCGAAGAACAATTTAATTATACAGTTTTAAGTTTAGTGGGCCTTTTTATGTCATAATCGATGAGTACTTGAAATTGTAATAAACATTGCAAATTAACTGAACAGACTTACCCTAATTTACACATGAACGCAAAGCGATCTATCGATGAATTGTGGTAGCACATCGACAGTCAATAATGGGAACTTGCAATATAAAACTTCCACCACTATATACAAAACAGCGCCAAATGTTGCACATAACTCTATAATTTAAATTTAAAACAGATTTTACTGTAATATAAATAAAATATTTGAGCTAAAGAAGCAACATGAACGCCGCCTTGCACGTACGAGTATGTAAACTGGGCGAAAAAAACCAAATTGAGGAGCTCCGCGAGCTGATCAAGAAAACGAACGTGAGGGAGGTAAGAATGAAGTCTTCAATATTAATTAGTTTGTAAATATTAATTTGTTGCTTCCATTAATTATCAATTCAACAGCTAACTGCAGTTTTGACCGCCCGTTTGCCCAAAAAGGATTTCATTAATTTTTGGAATTATCTTCTACTCGCCTACGATGGCAACAGCTTGGATACGCAGGAGAAGCGCTTCGCCTGTGTCCGTTGCTTTCTAGATGGATTGCGCACCGTGGAGATGGGCTACAAGCTAAGCGTGGACTTAATAACGCGACTCTGCCAGGATTTAAACACCTATACATCGGAACAGCTGAATTGGATAATCGAGCACTGCATGGATGATATGCGAGCCGGTGATGCCAAGTGCGTAGCCTGGAAAGATTTGTTGCCAGAGACGTTGCTCGTGCTCTCGGTCAAGCCACGCCTCTTAATTAATGACATCGCCATGACGGGACAGGAGTTTCGAGATAGCACTATTCGTAATTTGAGCACTATGCGCTGGCCTATTACTATTCTGACGCCCATTGCCGATATGTTTAGGTTGGTTCTATCTCCATGCTTTTAGCTTACTAATTACAATATTTTGCCTTGCAGTATGCTAAAACTGACCTCTAGTGAGCGTTTGACTGTGCTAAATAAATTTGCAGGCGCCCTGCAGGAACTGTCACCCATGGAGCTGCCTGCGCTGTGCTACCAACTCTTTTCCATGTGCACAAGCGCTGCCCAGCTTATAATACCTCTATTATCGCTGGAAAAGTATTTTCATAAAAACTATTATAAGCAGTTGTTTTCGGATATGTGCAGCAATTCCACAGATTTCGATAGCATCGGTGCGCATGTAAAATCACTCTAGCGCTCTTTATACTAAGCCCTTTTTTATAGATGCCTACTCTGACAAGGAGCTGCGCGAGGCGGAGGAGACTGTACTACATCATTTGAACTATTGCACCATGTACTTGCTTAGCGAGCAGCAAGTAGCAATTATGCTCAGAGTAAGCTGCACATCATATTATGTATACCAAAAATTAACCAATTC
Source organism: Drosophila navojoa (assembly GCF_001654015.2). The sequence continues at coordinate 479,039 of NW_022045885.1, forward strand.
CTGACCATACTTAGAACTTTCTACATATGCCTGATGTCATTCTAACTCCATTTATGCTCAGCGCTATCATTTCGATGACAGCTGTTAATCGTGATCCAGAATCCGCGCGCTTCTCGAGCTGTATACTGTTACCTTTTCTCCGCAATGTCATTCGCAACAACGAAGAGGAACAAACGTTGGCTCAGTATTCTGTTTGGTGCCGGGATACGCTCCAGCGTAAACATGTAGATATGCTGCAGGTTTTTACAGTGCTTATTGACCAAAATAAAGATGGCAAAGATGTGGTTACTCCCGGATTGGTTAACTTGGCTTTTACGTTGCTTAAAGCGCACAATGCACCTAAGCTGAATACATTGGCTATTACGTTTTTGACCAAGTTCATAAGACGACGTTTTATGTTTGGCCAGGGAATAATTAAGCGCATAGCCGAGTGGATGGTCGTGGATCAGGAGCAGAATCAGTTTTCTGGTGACTAACTTTTTGAAATATATAAATTGTTATACTTATTATTCAAACTTTATAGAATGCTTAACCATGCTAAGTGTTGCGGACACATACACAGTCTCCGAGTGTTTGGAAACAATTACAACTGTAATGGAAGATTTTCTGTGGGTTAGTCAATTCATTTTTACGCACTATTAACACACTGAAAATTCCCATTTGTTTTTTGTTTTAGCTACCCGGAGAGCAATCCATGCGCATGATGAACTTTATTTTGCCGTTGCTAAAGCTTTCGAATCGCGTGCGGGATGCGCTGATTGAAGTGCTACGCAAAGCCATGACAAAGTATGCCCTTTACAATATATTCGCCTACTGTTTCAATATATGTACTATGTATTTGTTGGCTTCCAGAGACTACAGAACACGTCGCATGGCTATCTTTGGGTATTGCATGATTCTGAAACAGCTGAACAATAGTAACTCGGCTCGACAGTCTCAAAATGCCAGCAGCTTTTGCACTCAGCACAGCATTTCCGGGTACTCCATGATGACGCAAAGCTCCTTTGCCACACGCAGCAATCCCCAGCGTAATTTCGATATGCTGACAATGGAGATAATCGGAATATTGCGCAGCTGCTTTGAACAGCAATTGGGCATACGATGCACTCTTTACGAGAGTAAGTAGACGCCAGTAATCAGAACCACTTCACTAAAAGACGGCTTTCTTTTTTCCAGATCTTCAGCGCGCAGTGGAGCTGAATGCAAAGTTAGTACCTCATGTGCTGCAGTTTGTGGATTTCCATTTCCGTGGATTCTTCAATACGCCGTCTACAGATCAGTCCGCAGATGATGTGGACACTGACTTTTCTATAAATTATGATCGTTTAGTGGTTGTTAAAGATGAGCAATTGGATATAAAGGATAATCTCGGATGTTTGGTGCAGTTTGTAGCCCATTGTTTGGCCATTTATGAACGCGGGCCTTTCGGTTGCGATGTGCGAGAAATGCAGCGACTTCTGGCGCTTTGCACGCAGCGTTTGGTAGCCAATAGGCTACCATTAGAAGACACTGTGAGAATCTGTTATCATTGATTGCTTAAAGATTTTACTCAACTGTTCATTTTGCTTAGGCTCCGCCAGCTACACTCTTGAAATGTGCTCGGATTCAGCAGCAGCTGAATTTAATTGAAGGTTTGATAGCTCACTCGCTGCTTAGTTCGAAAGCAGGCAACGATGCATTGCGACAGGTGTTACCATTATTCAAACAGCACCAAAGGCTACTTAAGGATCTAGGTCCCTTGTCAGACGCTTCAAAGAAAACACAAAAACAAGCGAAGTCCAATGATAGTAATGCAACCGTTAATCTCAGCGTGAATGCAGCAAAGTTGAAGCAAATGTGCACGGAGCCGAATAATATTTGGGATCTGGCGATCATTGAGAAGTTACTGCATGTGCTACATGAGTAGGTGATCATATATCTTTATATATTACTATTTATTACTATTTTGCGTATCTATTATTTCCATTTAGCGATCACGTACCCTATGCAAGTGCAGCAAACACCGCTCCTCTGCGCAGCTATGAGCCGCTCGTGCGTTACGTCCTGGAAATTACGGCACAGAAAGTGCAGGGTATCCGCGAGGAACCTGATTATAAGCAGCTCTCCTACAGCAAGCGCACTTTAAAGCTGCTGACAGACATTACTAAAGTCATCTATGAGCGCTGTATTCAACGGCTGTCCGAGCTTTGGCAAGACTTTGATGTGGAGAGCGCTGTACTTGCGGCTAAGTGCTTTATGCAATGCGTTCGTACGGCCCACGAAACATATGGTAGGCGCTTCAAAGAGTTCGTCAAAGGTTTTGGTGAGCATGAGTTGTCTTTGAATTATTTTTGTGTGTTTCTTAACTTCGTCTACCCTGTCACAGATATGGCAGTTGTTAATAAGAGCAAGGAAGTCACTTATGTGCTGCAAGGTGTGCTTGTGCAGTATATGAAAGAGGATATCAAGACGGATAGCAGTAGCAACAAGCTGCCTGTTTATTTGCTAGAGGCGCTGGAGCTGTTTTATGACCATATAAACTATGGAGAGCGTGCAACAATAGATTCGTACACTTGGCTTCTAGACTTTTGTCAAACGTACGAGCTGCAAAATCCAGAGATGGGCCTGTTGCATCGAATGCTCTTTACTCAGCGACAGAAGACGCATTCCGGTCCATTCTTCGACGCAGTAGCTAGGCAGCTGGGTAAAGTTCTGGGCTGGCAAAACGATGACAACGTTTCCGAGCAGTCGGACTTGGGCTTGAAGTCTCTCAATATGAGCACAACTGCCACTTGTTTACAGTACCTATATGCAGCAGTCCAGAAGCAGTTAGAAGACGTAGAATACTTTGTTATCAAAGCAAACAATTTAAGCTATAAGTGCAACATTGTGCCTGAATCCGATCGCATCTATTGGCGTGGAAATCTAGACACATTAGAGGGCTCCATTTGTGCTCAGCTAATACTTATAACACGCACGCTGCTGGAAATTACAAATGTGTGCATTCCCTTAGGAAACCATATGGATGGACTGATGAAGCTGCTAATTCAGCATTATACGTGCCTCAAAAATTTGGCCAGGCACTATCTGAGCAGCAGCTCAGGGAAAAGCAACAAGTGAGTGCAGATATTCAAGTCCCGATGGTTACTTTGACTGATTTGTACACGATTCTTCTCAGGTTTGAGCAGCTGGTACGCAACGTTGGCAAACCTTTGCCCGCTAATATCTATCAGCTCATATCGTATGTGGAGTACAATATTCTGGATGAACAGCCTCATCAGACAGCTACAAAGCGCAAGCCTCAGGCAGAGCGAGCCAAGGTGCTGCGCGAGACACGATTCATACCGAAAGTTATATTGGCTATTGAGAATTTCAATAAGCACATTATATTGTTGTCAAAGAAGTTCAAAAGCTATGATCGGCTGGCGAATTATTTGCACTTTGGTGCTGTGCGGGATTTCAATATACAATCGGGTGATTTGAGAGCTGTTATTGAACGTACCTATTCGCACAGCAGCCAGATTGAGGTGTCCGATAGCAATTTAGATGCTGACGAAGAGCATACTAACAGCGATGATGCATTGCCTGTTGAGGAAGATGAGGTGGATGATGATGACCAACACGAACCGGAGCAGGAGCCGGAGCAAGCGCCGAAGAAAAAGCAGAAACAGCAAAAGGTACGAGTGGAAGAGAAGGAGCCGTCCAAAAAGCAACAGGAAACCACTCGCAAAAATCAGCGCAGGCGACGCGTAGATGCGGCGGAGGAGTCAGAACCAAAACGTAGGCGTGGACGCTCTAACAAGGAGGACTCCTAATGCGGACGAACGACTCGCATATCCATTTAAGTTTTTAACTTGTGTTTTTATGTACTTTCGCGCAAATTTGATGCCCGCACGCAATAGAGCAACTGCTGCGGATCCGGGTCCATCATTTTATTGCACTTGAAAACTTAATTAGGCCAAAATGCGGTGTGAACGCCTATTTTTCTGCTATATTTTTTTTGTAACGTGTTTCATCTCTGCAGCTGTGCGAGATTTTTATTACATGCATCAAATGTAATTTGTTACCAAATTTGATGTGTTTCTATCTTCTTCAAAACGGCATAAATAAAAGAAAGCTTGCCGGGTGGGAGGGGCTGGGAGTTGGATTTGTGGGGGTTGCAACTGCTGTTTCTGATGGTCTGCCACCTTTTTTTTTTGAGCTGCTGCCCCATCATTTAAATGCGTGTCAGGTTTTATGGTCAGGTAACTTTTGACTCAAATGTAGCATAGCATACTACATATTAAACGGAACTACTTGTTGGTTTAATTTGTGGAATTGTGCATCTCCGTCCGCTTTGCTCATTGGGTGTCAAGGGTCACCGCGCTTCAGTGCAGCACGCAAGGCATTCGAGGGGGTTGGCTTTAGACTATTTGTTTCCTTATTTTATATGGGCACATGGTTAGCATCGAGTAGTTTAGGAAGCCGCATCCACTGGAACAGAAATATCGCCTTTTGTCATTGGATTAGATTTGCTTTGTTCTTTCATCACTAAAGCGAGTTGCTCTGATTAGTTCTGAAAATTGGTAAGTTTTCAAGTGCTCATTGATTTGCTATAACAATAAATGTTACCACAATCTATTTCGTTTTCATTTGGTTTAGGCATTCCATTCACTAAAAAAAATGAATAGATTTTGACTTTTGTTTAGTTGGAATTGCCTAAATGGAACGAGCTAGACAATTTATAGAAATAAGGGGATAAAAAAGTTTGTAAATGTGTCTGGATATCATATTAGGGATTAACCTACGTTACTGTGCCCTAGTACAATAGGAATAATAGGAACAGTAAAAATTTAACAGTTTAGAAGATAGTCGCCAGACCAGAGTTAATCTATGGTGCGGAAGGATGGACAAAATATGAATGTGGCGGTACTCCGATAGAATTATATATTTATATACGCCTTACTTTGCAACGAACATTCTTCGAAATATTTTCCTTCGCTTGTGTGTTAAGCATATATTTGGATATTTTATATCACATTTTCTTAAAACTCAGCTGTGATATTTTGCCCTTACCTGAAACGCCCCCATTCATAGAGCTGAGTTTATCACCCCCTAATCACAATCGCGTGTTTGCTTCGTTAGTAAAATGACTAGCTGAAATTTACATTTGGAAAAACATAAATATTTTGTTTTTCTTTAAAATATTCGTATTGTTCTCTCTAGGTTTCATGACAATTTTGTACTTTTTGAATTGTTAACAAGTTTAGCGCCTGGTCAAGTGTTTGATTTGCTCTCTGCCTCCATCTCCCTCTCTTTTTCTCTCTCTATTCCCTCTAAATTTAGTATTCAAATTTTTTGCCTGCATTTATTATTAAACATTACAGGCAAGGCGCGATTTACGCGTTGTTTATAATTCACTTAAAACTACATAAATTTTACTTTACATGCAAGCCGCGCTCACGTGCCCCAATGCCAAATGGCCGTGTGCGGCCAGTGCGTTAAGTTTCCAATGGATAGAAAAATACAAATGTATCTACGCGCTTTGTCGTTAAGGCGAGCTGAGCCAAGCATTGAGTCTCGTCACTAGACACCTCGTTTTAATTCAATCAAAAGACCAGCGCTCGACTTGGCGAATCTTTAGTCGATCGCTCGAGCGCAACGAGAACGCTTCACTCTCGCTTTCAGTTGAATATATAACATATTTAAATATAGCTCAGTGCTGCAGTCTCGTTCAGTTATACATAGTTCGTGCTTCAGTCTCATTCAGCCGATTGTCTGCCTCTCAAGATGTTCGCTGATCGCAGTTCAAATTTATTGCTGCTGCTGCTCATGCTGGCTCTGTGTCACTGGAGCAGCGCCAAATTGCGTGAGTAGAGTGCAATGGGGAAATACATCTGGGAAATTCCGAATTGCTGTAGGTCGAACATATTAGCCAGCCAAACTGTCATCAATCAGTCAATCACACAGCGGTAGGCAGGCATTGAGCTCTCAATTAAAAGGCAATGCAATTTATAGGTGTGTCTAAGTCAGGGAAAGTCATAACCTTTCAATGTGAGTGTTGTTGTTCTGCTAAAAATCAATAAATCGTAGATTAATAACATAAATAATATATATGTAAACAAATATTTGCATATATGCTGTTGATATTTGGCTAGTCTTTATTGCCTAATAAACTTTTCATTTTTGATTCAAATTGTTTTTAAGTGTTAAGCTTATTAAAATAAAAAAAATATTTTGATCTACTAATTATTGGCCAAGTTAACACTAGTTGCGTTTGCCCATCAATTTGATTTTTCTTAATATCTATACATATAAACCTAACTTTATAAAATCAATTTCGTCAAGCGTATAATTAATATATTTAAAAAAACATATTCGCAAATATGTATATATGTATATATAATCAGTTTATTCTATATCTCCTTTTCATTATATATATTATACTCAAATATGATATTTTATAATCGAGACTATTTCTGTATTACTCCTACAGTCTAAGCCGTATAAGCCACCAGTCTGCAATCCAAAGGGCTACTGACCTGAGTCAAGTCAAAGCCACTATTTCGACAATAACAGTTCGTCGATTGCAGCTGTTTCGCATATTAATTATGCGCGGCAAAAGTTTACGACAAATTAGACGCCACATATGAAGCTTATATGTATATAATGTGTGACACAGTAGTAAATAAAATTGCAATGCAGCAAGTACTTCAGCTGAAGGTTGCACGTTCTTGACCAAGGGCAATATTTCAGCCACTAAAAAATCAACTTCCGCACTTCTTTATATTTGTACTACTTATAGCTTCTAGCATAACGCCCTGTGCTCGGAATGATCCCCAGCTGGAACGCTGCATCATCAATGCCGTCTACAATCTGCGACCCTTGTTAGTGCACGGCAATCTAGGAGATGGCTATCGAACGCCTCCGTTGGAGCCACTGCAACTGGACAACATTGAGCTGGGCCGCAGCAGCCAGTTCCAGGCAACATTTTCGGAGCTGGAGGCAACTGGTGGCAGCAATTTTATAATCGATCGTATTATGTGAGTGTTTTCGAGAATTTAAGAAGGATTGTTATCTTTATGACACGTTATTTAGAGCCAAGCCGGAGGACATCTCGTATGATCTGTGGATAACGCTGCCTCGCATTGACTTCCAAGGCAAATACTCTATGCGACTGAATCTGCTCCTCTTGGACATTCAGGGCAAAGGCAACATGCGTGGATATTGCGGTTTGTGCCACGAAATTGGATAGCAAAAACGCCGCTTCACATTCGATTTTTCCCGATTTTAGATAATGCCAAGGCTTCTGTCAAAATGCGCGGCACACGCTATCTGAGACACGGTTTGGAGTACGTCAAGTTCACCAAGATGACAATGAGAATACAGTTCAAGGACTTTAAGCTGCAGCTGGACAATCTATTTAATGGAGATCGCATCTTGGGTACGGTGGGCAACACTCTGATCAATGACAATCAGGACCTGTACCTCAATGAGATTGGGCCAGGCCTGGAACGAGGATTGTCGAAAAAGTTTTTGGATGTGGCTAACGAAATTTTGGCCACGGCAACTTTTGACGAAATGTTTCCTCCTGGCCGTACGATCATAAATCCCATACATTTTCCCAACCCGAGCACAAACTCCGGGTCTGGGCCGGGTCCAGCCATATTTGAGCCAACTTTCACCTCGCGGAATCCCGCAGGTGGTATTTTGGATGAGTTGCCCCCTTGGGGTCACAATCAGCGACCCAAGCAACCGTCCAAAAATCCAGGAGGCGGCATCTTTGGCGAGGTAACGCCCGGAGGAGGCATCATCGATCCCAGATTGAATCTGGGCAGTTAGTTGGTATTAATTTTGTTACTATGTTAAAATTGCATTTCAGCAATTAAATTTGTTATTATATTATTTTCAATCTGTTTGGCTTCATATCATTATTGTTATTATTATTATTATTATTTCATTTTATTTGGATTTTTTCGCTTATATAATTTTTTAACTTTCGAAAGTTAAAAAATTAAAGTAGCAACATAATTTGATTGTGTATGCAATGATTCAGAGATCGTTCCAAAAATAACGTAGATACACCAAGTGTACTTATAAATTCAGTCAAGTCTACCAAGAATTCAATTTAAACCGTGTTACTACCAGCTCAGAAGTATTCTGCCTTAGAAGAATGCGATTTGGTCACCTGAATCTCGGGTACAGTTGTCTCCTACCCGAGCGCTAATTTGGCTAAGAGCGCTTAATGTCTTACTCCATTTGCTTGGCCTGGTCGGGAGCGAAGCTTGGCAAACTTTTTAATCCACCGCAAAGCTTGAACAGTTTTGCATATTAAGCGCAAACTTTGCGACGGTACAACACCAGGGGGACACTTTAAGGGCACATCCACACCCACACCCACACCCACACCCACACACACACACACACACACGCACAGCTGGTTTTACACCTGTTCATTGGGCATAGGGGCAAGCCACGGGGAGGGCTGCCCGCCTCTGTGATTAATCACCGGCAGCGACAAAGATGAATTTACAAAGATTTTGCCAGATGCAAAGTTTTTTTTTGTATATATACTTTTTTATTTTCGTTAACTTTCCCGTTGGGCAGTTAATTGTGTTAGCTTCAGATGGACCGAGGTCCAGATTGAGAGAGAAAGGAAAAAGTGTTGGGCGTACGCTAATTAAATTCATGTGACGCAGCTGTCGGTGCAAAAAGCATTATCGACTTTTAGGCGCAGAATATATCAAATGAAAATGTTTTTGATGTAAACACAGCTCGAGCAGCAGCAGCAGCAGCAGCAGCAGCAGCAGCATTTGCTCTCAAGCTGGCCTCAAAGGAAACCCTTGGCAACGGCCATTTTTGGCCAAGTCCTGCTGCTAGTGACGCTGCTGCTTCTTCCTTTTAGGACAAAGTGTCGCCGACATTAATTTCATTTATTAATTTTTAACTACGCCCACGCAACGAAATAAAAGCAACTTGATAAATGGGCGGACGAAAAATTTCAAATCTTTCGCGTGGCACATTTTACTTTTTTCTTTCGTTTCGTTTTCTTTTCTTATTTTTTATTTTTACTCTCTTTTTTCTTTTGTGCCTCTCCCCCGAATTTCGTTGGCGCTTCCTTTTTTCCTTTTTGTTGTTAATTTTTTTTTAATTCTTTGCTTTTCACTTGAAAGGCGCTCCAAATGTGAAGATGCGCCGCGGTCCGCTAATGTCCTTTCTTTTATCATTAAGTAGACAGCGTGGGCGACTGCGAGTTGAACTTGTGGTTGGGGTTGGGGCTGGGGCTGGGGCTGGGGCTGGGGCGTGGCAAGCGGCCATCAAGCCATTGTACGCACTGGGGTTGTCCCAGTGCCTACACAGGTATTTGGCGGCCATTAAGCTGTCGGCTTAAAGTTCTAAGGTTGCGCCGATGCTACAAAGTAGATAACGATAACGAAAATAACATATAATAGATATGATAAGAAGAAGAATCATCATCAGAAATTGTGAAGCACAAAATTGATATTTTAATAATTAATAAATGCTGCGAGCAATTAAAATTAAATATTTATATGCTGCATACGTTAACTTGGCACAGAAAAAAAAATAAGTACATGAAAATAAAAACGAAAAACAGCTTAAAATAAAACCAAATAAATCGCAAGGTACAAGCTAGGCCTAATATTCCGTGCCACTACTATAAAGAATGACATTTGATATATTTTGTATATACTATAAATGTCAAATTATTAAACGAATACAAAATAAAGTATATATGAGTTGCTTACTGCATAATGTGCATTCGTATTCCCAGTTAAATTGATAAAATTAAGTTTATATACTAAGAGATTTAACGTTTTAGTTTTCGTGCAAAAATATTTGTTTTTTTTTTTATAAGACATGTGAATGAATAATAAAATAAAATAGTTGATAAATCCAACCAAACACTTAGGACTATGTAGTGAAAGGTAAAGTTTCTTTTTGTTATATTTTTTAAATATTAAGATTATGATTATGATATGAATATTAGCATTGTCTTACCATAATACAAGCGTGTAGAAAGTAGGTTTTCATATACCCAGCAAGCTGTTCTACAAAAATTTAAAAATTATGAAACTTATTTCCAGTTCGAGTGAAACATTTATTATTTTACACAAAACACAGCAAAATCCAAGAATTTTTGGATAAGACACCGTGTTCCTTCTGTTCGATTAGGCATTGAACATTGATTACCGTTCATACATCCTATAGTAATACTGTAAATTTCTGAAAATGCGCACCTGTCTGCAACGGTTCTTCTGCCCCAACAAGCCTGTTTCTAGTACGGGTGTTCGTTCCACCTTTGTCTACCCGAACGGAGGCACCTACAAAGGGTATTGGCTGCGCAACAAGAACCATGACTGGGGAGTGAAAACCACCGCGGAGCGCACCACTAACTACTATGCGCGGAAGAAGCAGCCGGAGGGACAGCTTGTATTTAACGGCACCTGGTCACACGCCAAGCGCCAAGGCGCCGGTTCAATGGTGCGCAAGCGCGGCACAGATCTGCAAACCGTGTACAATGGCCAGTGGTACGACGATATGAAGTGCGGCGACGGCAAGCACTTCTATTCCGATGGCTGTGTGTACTTTGGGCGCTGGCTTAGGAATCGTCGGCATGGCCTGGGCATCCAATGGTACGCCGATGGCAGCATCTATCTGGGCGAATGGGAAGCTGACTTCAAGCATGGCCTGGGCGTTTACTTCTATGGTGAGTAGAATGTGTTTCCATGATAATCTTGATGAAGAGTATGCATTCTCTTTTATGCACATGCAGCTAATGGCAATCGCTATGAGGGTCATTTTGCGCGGGGCTTTAAGAACGGCGAGGGCGTCTTCTATCACATGCACACGGGTCAAATCCAGAAAGGGGTCTGGGAGAATGACAATGCCAAGACTTCGGTTATGCAGGAAGAGCCCTATATCCGATGCAATGATGCAGCTACACCCTATCCTATACCGCCAATTCAACTCAAGTATCCGAACGAGATTATGTGCGAGCTCTTTAATCGCTACAGGCCCTTCGCCGAAAAGCCCCGGCGACGCTTCAATGATAAAGTCAACCTGGAGTTTGTCCATCACCAGCGACAGTTTGCCTCCTTTGAGGAGAGCATGGCCACACCCTCACGGCTGGATCTGTATCCCAATTCGGGCTTTGTGTGTACCTGCAATTGCAAAATCTATGAGAAATAGTAAAAAGGAAAACATTTCAGTCTGATTTGCAAATTCAATCTAATGTTAAGATTCATCATTAAAGTCGTCGGTTGATAATTCTTTTGCTACCTTTGGGGTTACAAACACCAAACAAATCTTATTATAAGCCCACATGTAAGAGGGTGTTTGTGTGTGTGAAGTGCAGGCACCTGGTTTGGTCAGCTCGGGTCGCTCGGCCTGCTTTTGTCAGCTGGGCGACTAAAGTCGCCCCAAAATATTTCATATGCAAATTATTGGACAGCATTAAGGAAACACTCTTCATGCGAATATTCAATTTAATAAAGGATAATTTTTGTTGATGGCGCATTCTTTTCTATTTTTGCGTTATTATACCTCAAGTGGTTTTTGATTGAATAGAGCGTGTGAGAAAAGTTGACATAAGCTGTTGATTGCAATTGATGTGAATTGATTGGGACCTGAACCTTTTTCAGTTAGGCGAACAAAAAAGAGTTTTATTTTCATCTATTGCGAAAAGTTTTATCAATTTCCTTAAGCTGGTTTGACTTGTTCGGGAAAGTTATATTTAAGAGTATGCTTCCACTAAAGGCAATTACTATTTGGCTAGTCTCACAGAATTTAAGCCAACCCTGAAAAATTGAATGGATCCAGCACCAAAACATGTATTTGTTTCCTAATTAGAAATCTTTAAATGTGCTCATCTTTACTTATATATTTCTCTCTTCTATCCTTCATAGGCTCTCTTGATCACGATACTCTCTTCGTAGATGTTTCTCACTTGTGAATTGCTCGATATTTTCCATAATCCCTAGACATATGCTCATGCCACTCTACATAATTTCCAATAGATTTTCTCTTTGGCAGTAAATCAGTTTGCATTCTTGGTTATTCGATCTTCGGTGGTATATTTTTTATGAACAACCCTTTCAAATAGTGCTTACATTTTTTTCATTAGCATAAAGTGCAGCTGCAGAGAATATAAAAACTGTGAGGTATCGTTTTTTAGCAGCCATAAATTTTCACTATGCTAATGCTTATAAAAAAGGACGGGTTATCCTGGCAGCGCGTGCCTCACAAACTTCCGCTTTCATATTCAAATTTCCATTGCATTGCCTTCAATTAAACTCGAACGGGTTTCGACGCACGATTTAGCAGGAATAGCTACTCTCTGTGTACTGTATAGGGATTGATGGAGAGCAGCTATCGAGAGACGTTGCTGGCAGCTCGGCAATCTCTGTCATTAATTAATCTCGAGTTTCCGAACAACAATTGCACACGCTTAATAATTGATGGCAGAAATCGTAGAGGTTTCTTCTTTTTTTTTTCTTTTTTACCAAGACAACTCAACGATTCGATTCAGATTTGGTTAATGTGGTTCAAGTGGGGTTCGGGTTGAGAGTGGGGCGTTTGGTGGCCAGGAAGTGAAGCGATGCTTTGCCTGGCGGCCAAATAATTGCAAGTGACAGGCGCTTTAATTTTTCTTCCTCTTTGGCAGAGCTTATTTTTAGACCGGGCCTAGCTAGCTGCACAGTGGGTTTTGGGGTCAGGGGTCGAGGCCCGGTTGCCATGTTTATGATCAACTTAATTCAGTGTAAATGAGCGGCCCCAATGAGGGTTGACATCTGGCTGGGGGTTGGGGTTGGCGTAGGAGGTTGGGGCTTCTGCTTACCACAAACTTTCGTCCAAACTTCAAAAAAACAAATCTGTGAAAGCAAAGCAAAGCAAAGCAAAGAAGAGAAAATAAAACAACAACGAATGAAATGTTGAAACAGCTGAAACTTTGTTCGATAGCTTTTCTCCGTTTGCAGTTGAATGAAATGGAAAATTTTAATTGCTCACTGTGTATATATGTGTGTATGGGCGTGAGTGTGTAAGTGAGCGAGTGCGCATCGATGGGCAGCAGCGCATGGAAATTCATTTTACTGCGAAAATATCTCCTCGGTAGGACAAAAATATTTATTGTCATGCGATTCAGTTTGAATACTTTATTAATAGAGTCTAATAACATTTACTAAATAGCATAAATCAATAAATACATATTATAAATATAATACATGAAATATAAATACAATCTATACGTATGTATGAATATAATTTTTTTTTTTTTAATTATCTTTCAACTTTTAAGTTTTAGTTGATCTTATATCAGTCCCTCATTTCCAGCGCTAAATAAATATAAAAAGCTAAATAAAATACTTAAATAAAAAGATTCCATTTTCCTACGGTACTTGCTCATGCCTCTTATATAAATAAATTTAGTAGTTCGAGTTGATAGCCAGCTGAGTGACGTTACATTGATCGAATTATAAGATGCAATTAATACGAGTCCTTCAATATCCTGGCAGTCATTAAAAGGGGTCGCACTCGGCTGCTGCGCCCCTTCCTTGTGTCTCCTAATGCCCCAAATTCGAATGAAATTTAAATTATTGCAATGCGCGCACAAGCGCAAATGAGAGAGAACAAGGACCAGGAAGGCAACACGCACATGACACATGAAAGGACGCACTCACAAGGATGAGGATGCGATACGGATGAGGCTGTAGTAAATGTATTTGTATCTGTAGCTAAAGCTAAAGCTGAAAAAGCTGAAGACGCAAATTTTGTGGCCTTTTTCTCATTAAGCTGATGCGAGATGCGAAGGCAAGCGCGAGTTAAAGCCTTACCTCAGACGTAGGCAATGCGCGACACACACACACACACACACACACACACACACACACACACACACACACACACACACGCAAACATGCACACACACACAATCACACACGGGTGCCATAAATTATTTGCGCCAACCCTTGGAAAAAAAAGCGTCGCGCAACTTTTTAAGAGTACAAGCAGCCAAAGAAGCAGAAGAAGCAGCAGTGGCAGCAGACGCAGCATTTGTTATAAATTAAGTGATGGGGGTGCTCACTGTGGCAACTAACGCCAAGGGGGTGCGGGAGTTTGAGCTTCAGGAGCCGTGTACAGGCACAAGCGTTGTGGAGGTGGGCTTATTACTAGCAACCCTGTGACTTTTACCGTTACACAAGCAAAACAAAACTGAAATAAAATCAAGGAGACAAAATGAAATTGTAAACCGAATCTCAAACACCCTCACCAAAGACTAGGAAAGTTTATTTACTAAAAAAATTATATATGTAAATAAATAATTTAAAATAAATAAAAATGACTGATAATAAATAGCATTACAAAACTGTAAATTGTAAATTATGTGAATAAGAAAATTTACAGATTTCTAAATTTGCATCTGAGTTTATAATATTAAAAAAAAAAAGCATTACATTAAAATATATAAAAAAATATACAAATAGTATTCTTAGAAAAAAATTCCCTAATTTATCAAACATCATAGCATAGAATTCATACCTCTCCTAGTTAGTGTGTGTATTTAAAAAGTGTAATGAAAAAAATTTGCATATTTTACAGCAAGGAGCCGGCTGCTGCTGCTCTGCAGATGGGGTTGCTCCTGTTGTTCATCTTTCTCTTTTACTTCACCTCGCTGGCGTGTTTGAGCTTTTGGCCATAAATAAGGCAGAGACGGGCCTGCGGCTGGAGCTGGGGTAAGTGGCCGCAGCAACAAACGCAGCAGCAATGGCTGAGCATAAAAAGTAATTGCAAATGCAGGCGTTCAGCCAGAAAGTGAAGGGGTGGGCGAGTAGAAGGAGATAGGGTTGAGCTGTCATTGTTTTAACCCTTTGAGGACCCCTTTAATGCAACCCTTTTCTGGCAAGTGGACAGCAGCAAAAACAGTTCGACCAATGGGCAGGCTGCTGGGCGCAGGTTTAACCCCTTCATTGGGACTGTTGGTCGAGCGGGAAGGAGCACATGCCACGCCTACGGCAAGTGGATGTAGACCGACTCCCACCACTCTGACTAGCTGCGTCCCTCCCTTCTTTTGATAGCATTGAATATTTTACTGGAGTTTTTGTTTACTTTTTTTTTTTTTTTTTGAAAACTTTGATTTCATTTGATTTGCTTCAAATGCGCCAAAGTTTCTTCAACTGGAAGACAGAGGCAGCAGCAACAACAAATTGGGAAAAAGTACATGAGAGAACGTACCAAAAAGTATATATATGCGGCAAACAAATTAACAGTCCAGTGATTATTGTCAAAAGCAAAAATCGTGGAGGCCAAAACAAGTGCCTATCAACGCTGCAAAAAACTTTACGCAGAGGCACACCCACCGCCCACCATTGGCCAGGCCGTTTCAAAATTAGAAAAGGGCATAATTTTAATGAACTTTTTTCTGAGAAGTTGCCCGCGTCTCCTGCTCGCCAGCTAGCCAGCTCGTCAGCTCGCCAGCTCGTGCTGCGTGGCACTCGTGTAAGCAGCAGCAGCTGTCGTAAGGACTTACCAAGTTTTTGCTACTGCTACTTGTCCTGGCTCTCGAGCGCACTTGGCTTACAAAGTTTCCCTCTCATACTCTATCACACTCTTGCTCGCCCGTTTCTTCTCATTTTCTTTTCTCTTTCAAGAGTGTAGCGAGTCCCGCTGCTGATCTTTGCAATGCTTAGCTGTCTTGGCATTAATCACTTCCACTCAATCGCAGCTCGCTTCTAATTGCAACAGCCTTCGCCCGGTTCACCGTTAGCCAAACAAAGTGCAGCCGCCGCGTGCCTACTATCCAACTGTAAATCTTAATGTCGGCTCAAATTGCGTCGCATGTTGCATGCCAAATATTGTAGCACACCTGCCCCTGCCCCTGCCCCTGCTTCTGCCCAAGGCAACTGCTGCTGCAGCTCTTTGCTGACAGTTGACGCAATTTGTGCCTCACGCCTGATTGCAGGCCAAGTGCGCCAGCAAATGAAGTGCCAGCACAACAAAGGACAAACAGCCTGAGGATCTACAGCCTCATGCAAAATGAGAGTTAGGGGGAGGCGCTTGCAGTCCTTTCCAATTGATGTCTGATCTCTTGAATAGATACCCCAAGCAGCTGTGAGGCAGGTGAGAGATGCAAATACTTTTGTTATACAAAATTCGATTATTCTTGAAATCGATTATCTATATCATGAGAAACAAGCAATATATACTATTGATACAAATTAATTGCAAGTTAGGATCTATTTAGTACTTTATTGTCATCATAGGATATTATTATTATTTATTATAATGTCTAAAATTTTGTAATGTCGATCTCAATTCATATTGAATTCTTCCATCAGTTAATTGTAGTCTAATTTCTCATTCAGATTTATAGTATATGTGTTCTAATAATATTTTCTTAAATCATTAAATCTAATTGAGAATCCTGGTTTAATGCTTATATGCTCTTTACGAATAGTTAGCAGGCTCTTACCTTTTTCCAATAATCCAATCCATTCCGCCCACTATAACATAGGAGACACAATTTATTTCAGGGTATTCAGCAGAGGGTTTCCGAGATTTGGCACTAATGAGTGTGGCAAATGCCATTGAAATACCCTAACTCAAAAAGTACAGTTAGCTGCGAGCAATGCGTTTGTCAATGTGATTGATTAGAAGCCCACATTTGGGGTCAGGTAGAATGCCCTAACTCAGACTCATCTCCTATGTGTCTTGCCAGACAATCTTGCCTAATATTTTATGCTCATTTAGGGCTCTAATAAACATAGCGG
This sequence comes from Drosophila navojoa, assembly GCF_001654015.2. Next base: position 495,784 of record NW_022045885.1, read on the forward strand.
AATCTTTTATATACATTTCTTTCTTTTTTATTTTTGAGCCGCCCCTGCAAATGGTGTTAACTCTTGGCCAGACAATAGAGCGGATGGGAAAACTAAAACCTACGCCCGCTTGACATTTGGCTGTTGAGTAAACAAAAAGCAGAGACCCCGGGAGGAAGAGAGCGAAGGGAAGACAGCAAGAGCAGAAGAAGGCTGGCTAGAAAGGAGAGAATTGTTTGTTTGAGACGAAGGTCAACAATTGGCAACAGTTGCAGTGCAGTTGCATTGCTTGGTGTTGCCTTTCAGGGCAGAGAATAGAGGCTAGACAGCCAACAACAAATTGAATACAGAAATTCGCAAAAAGAAAATAACAGAATTGCATTTAAAATTGTGTCATTTCAAGCCAGAACCAAGCTGAAGCAGCAGCACACAGGACACACCTGGTCTGTCCTGTCCCAATTTCAAGGAGTTTTACTCTCCATTTTAATTGTGGGAAGAAAAAATCATTTCGTAAAATAATTTATGCAACATTTGTTGGCACTGTATCGAACTCTTGTCGCTATCCCCATTCTCCCCAACGCCCCCCCCCCCTTTTAGCTGCTATTAAGCTCGTTTTTAAGTGCTACTCAGCTCTCTCGCTCTCTCTCTCTCCCTCTCCCGGTTTCCGTCTATCTCTGTCTCTGTCTTTGTCATTCTCTGTGTCCGTCATTCACACTCTTTCTCTTTTCCTTGTGCCTTGCACTTGAAATTTTACGCTTGCGAAGCAATTTTCTTGTCTCGGGCCTCGCCTTTTATTTCGCTTCTCATTTTCTTGGCCTCTTCTCTTACACTTTTTGCTTTTCGTTTTCCAATCTTAATTTTCTTCGCTTTCGCTCTCGTTGTTGTTGTTGTTGCTGTTGTTTCTCTGTTTGGGGTTGAAAAAATAATTCATTTATGCAAATGAGGGGTGTTTAAAATTAAGCAAAGAGCACGTAGGCCGAAAGTAGCAGTGCCAACAACAACAACAGCAACAACGACGACAACAATGGGCGCTGCGGCCATCGTGAAGGAGGTGAAGTTGGCAGCATCGGGGACAACGCTGCGAAGCGACTGAAGCTGGCGATGGAGCAGCAGTCAAAGCTGGAGCACAGCACGCGCATTGGAAAATGATAAAAACAAAAGGTTTTTCCCTCACTCCAGCCGTTGCCACCCTTACCAACCGGTCGGCCCCCCACATCCAACGCTTGGCCACTCATCTTTCGGGTATAAGTTACAATTTGTAAGGTTTTAATGGCGTTTCCCCTGTAAAGACTGCGGCCACCCGATTCTTAACGGGCAGAAATCAAAAGCAAGATCTGTGCCTTCAGTGGGTGGGGGTGGGGGTGGGTGTGTGTGTTGGGGAAGTATGAGTGAAGGAGCTAGAGGACTGAACAACTGGCCTGCTGGGCAATGTTTTCCCAGAGCTGAATGCCGAGTCTTTAACAAAGCCCACTAACATACCGAAATATTCAAGCATTTGATTGAAAATATGGGAATGGAAAGCTCCCTTTAGTATTTTAATGAAAAATCGTAAGAAGCGAAGATTTGCTTAAATACCAGCACTGAAGATTTTTAAATAGATCTAATCTATGACCCACGTAGAGCTTCCGTATGCTTTAAGCCCAGCTCTCTCCTGCCCCTGGACGGGCACATGGGTCGCTTGTTTGTCTTCGCTACACGCGCATAAATAAAACTCATTGCTGCAGACTTCTTCCCCAGGACTTGGGTGTGTGGGGCCAAAAAGTTTGACCAATAGAATTTTGTTGATTTTTCGTGGTTGAAGTTTCCGTTGTTGTTGTTGTTCTTGTTGTTGCAGTGGAAGATAAATGGCAATGGAATTAATTAAGTTGTTAATTTCCCATTAAGCAGTGCGAACAGCACGTAGCAAACACATGTGTGTGTGTGTGTGTGTGTGTGTGTGTGTGACGTATGGTGGGAGGGAGAGGGCAAGGGAACGCCTCGAGACATGTCCTGACAGCACTTGACAAAATTATGTGCCTGGCGGCTGCGTTTAACCTTTCAGCGACTCGCAACACAAACAAACATCAGGGCCAAAGGCTCCAACTTTCTAAATCTCTCTCTCCCTGGTTCTCTCTTCTCTCTTTCCCTGTCAATTTACACATATGTGTGTGCGGGTCGGCGAGTGTGTGGCAAAGTCGACCGCAGCAGCACGCGTCAACATTTAGTGTTGGTTTACCACACACACACACACTTTGGCTCACACACACTCGGCGTGTGTGTTGTGTGTATTAGCATATGAAAGCCTCGCACCCGTCGCATTACAAATCGCATGCTTGCAGCACCCTAAGCGAAAGGATTCGCACGCCTGCACAGCGCACACACACTCGCATACATTCCACTCATGTGTGTAAAAAATACGCATAAAAAGCAAACCACGCGCGGCATTGACTACCCATTATCCTGCCAGGGCATATCCTTGCCTTCCTTTCACTGCCTTCACTGCCGCTAATAGAGCGTAATAAATGTCATGTTTATGCCAGAGTGAGCTACTCCTTTCGCCCTCATGTCCTCCCATATGTGTGCTTGCTTATATGGACAACCCTTCGTCAAACAAAAAAAAAAAAGGACCTTGGCTTATCAATTTGCTCGCTGCTGCTGTGAGTGAGCTGTTTATTTGCCAATCGCCAGGGCACTTTCAGATTGCAGATTTCGGGTCGATGATTGATAATTGTCGACAACCCGTATGGAGTATCTATTGAGGACAATTTCACCAGAGCCCAATCTTCATTATCTAAACTCTCATCTCAAAGGCAATTTATGTTCATACAACCAATCACCTGTTTAGAGTGCTCACGAAGGATTGGGCGGTAGTTTCTCCTGACAACTCTGCACTGTAATTTAGTAATTGAATTTAAATTGTAGGACTGTCAGCAGATTTAGAAAATGAATAGCTTTCTGAGCACGTGGTGAGTGCGAGAAACATTTGTCGCATGCATGTAAAAATTAAAAATACTTTATGAAATTCATGAACAGATCTCCTATTTTTTAAATTTTATATGAACTAATTTAATTGATTTAGGATGCTTACTTTTTACAGGCATAGATCAACAGTAATTATTAATATTTCTAAAAACCAAAATAAAATAAACAATTACGAAGACTAAATAAAGTATATTGAAGAGATTAAACTTTAGTAGTATTAGTATTAGTATTTTGTTTTACAATTACAACTTATTTATAATATACCGAATTTAATAATGGTATTGCATTATATTATTACTTTCTGTATTAGATCCCATTAATACCATCAAGTAAAGAGCCCTTATTCACAATTTGTGTTTGACCTTATAAATAAGCAATAATTTCATTTGTTAATATAGCCATGTTAATTCAAACTGACTGACAAAGAGGAACAGAGATAGGGAGACAGAACAAAAAAAAAAAAAAAAAGAACAGACGCCAATATTATGAACTATAAAATATTCATATGCAGTTGCTTTGGCATTTGGCCTCACATTTGCCTTTGCCTGTTGGCGCGACATATCAGAAAAACACATTAACAAATGTCCTTAGGTATTACGTGGCTCCATCCGCGGCTGTGGCTGAAGAGCCTGCCACTCATCTAATTGCATTAGAAGGTAGCATTAAGATTGAGTTCTGGGCGTTTCTTGGGCTGCCACCCTCGCGATATGTCGGCAGCAATTGCAAGGCCTAGGCACATGTTGTCATGTCCTTTGGCTGTCGCTTCGACTGTCTCCGTTTTACTTTTCCTTTGCCCTGCCTCGCGCTTGTCTGTCTCGCGCTTTTCAAATTTTATGACATTTTTATGCGATGCAGTGTGGGCGTGTGCCGGGGGCATATGTCAACGCACCTATGGCCGAGAGCTGTGGGGCTACTATCCCCCCTTTTACCCCTCCCCAGTTGCTCTTGGATTTGTGTTTTACGTTGATTTCGCGCGAAATGTCCACGCGTTGTAAAACAAAAACAACAACATGTTTGTTTTATTTCGTTTTGTTACATTTTTGTTTTTGTATCTTCGCTGTTTGCTTTTATGTAGCGGCTTTTAAGTTTTTATTACATCTACGTCATAATTGACGTAATTGTTTTGGTAGTTTTTTGAAAGCTTTTTGCTGTCCTTTAAGCACTTAGGCCTAACATAAATGAAGCCGCTTTAGCTCAGCGAAAAATAAAATGAAAGACATATATTATTTAGGTGTGTATAAAAACTAAATAAATATTAATAAAGGAAAACTTTCTGTGGAATGCAGCTATAAACATTGTATCAGCATCTGCAACCGAGCCAAAAGCCCCACATCTTATTACCTTGAAATACTAGGATTATTTATGCTTGTCTGTTGTTAAATTGTTTAGTTGCAAATCGAAACTTGAAACCTATGGAGTAAATTCTTATAACTTTTCATTGAGCTCGTTTAATTAGTCAATCGAATTCTTCACTCCTTCGTCTTTCCTCTGCTTTGATCAAAAGACGCTCAATTTAACACTTAAAAAATAGATTGCAACTTTTATATAACACTTTTGACGCAACTGTACCTACTCAGCCAGTTTCAGTCATTAGCACAGCCTTTGCGGGCGCACATCAAAAGAGTTGCCAAGGATATGTGCACAGCCAGCCAGCCAGCCAGACAGACAAAGAGGAAGCGCAGACACACAGAACCAACAACGCTCGAAGCGCCAAATTGCAAACTTAATAACAAAGGGCTCAGGAGCAGGGGTACACAGGCATGCATATACATATGTATATGTATATCTCTCTTTGGAGAAAATGAGCGAGATAGAGAGAGATTGGGGAGTGGGGAGTGGGAGGCTCATAATGAAAACGAGGCAAATGCAAATGAACAAAAGGCAACATGCCATATATAGAGCCAAGTGTCAGAGCCAAGAGTTGCTCAGCCACATCAGCGTCAACATCCTTGGCAGGAAAATCAAAGCACCAAATGAGAGAAGCGGGCAGGGAGCGAGAGGAGAAAAAAATGCCAAAAGCCAAAGCTAAGGAAACGCAGCTCGAGAAGATGAGCAAAATAAATGGAAAAATTGCGAAAAAATAAAATTAAAATATCGATCAACAGTCGGCAGCAACAGCTAACGAACTCGAACCCCTTCCGCAAAAGCGGGGGGCGTCGGAGGAAAGGGCGAGCGGAGGCACAAATGAGAAAGCAGACGAAAGGGCTTCTGATATGAGCTTTTGGCGTACTCCTGGCTGCTGTCTAAGGCCGAGAGGCGAAAGGCGAGAGGCGAGAGGCGAGAGGCGAGAAGTGACTATATACCCAAGAGTTGAAAGTGGGGGCCCTGTGGTTGAGGAGGAGGAGGAGGAGTGCGGGGTGGGCAGGTCGCTGTGCATGTCCTCGACGTGCGCTCTTAAAATTAAAAGCATGTTTGATGAGGAAATTGAACTGGCATGTAAATGTGTGCGTATGCGTGTATGTGTGTATGTGTGTGTCTCAAAGAAAAGCAAAGCAAAAAAAAAAAATGTTGCCCAGGGTGGCATTAACCCCCCCACAAGCTTAATTCATCAGAGGACGCTTGCCGTTATCCTTTGCTGCGCTGATATCTAGACGCGCGCTCCGCTTCGCCTCGGCTCTCCTCAGCTCAGCTCAGCTCTGCTCCGCTCATTTCTCTTAATTTCATTCACCCTTTGCAAATGAGCCCGGAGGAGGGGGCAGATGGGAGCACAACAAAAAATTTTCCACATTATTTCAGACGCTGCGTCGCCGTCGACGCTATTCAAATTTTTGTACTTTTGCTTTGCACGCGCTCGCTCGCGACTTTTCCTTGTTTTCGCTTTTACATTTTTTAATAGCTAGAGAAATTTTCGCGGCTGCCTTAAACGAAGGGTGGCACATTTTTTCTGCTTTTTTTTTCCTTACAGCATGACAACCCTACCCACATTCTGCCTGTGTGTGTGTGTGTGCGTGTGCGTGTGGCACTTAAAACGTTTTTTAGAAAGTTTTTTTGCCGCGCACTTGCGGGTATTAAACTTAATGTTGATAGTGTAATTTTATATTTAAGAGCAAAGCTAAGCAACAAAAAAAAAAAAAAAAAATAAAAGGAGGAAGGAATACCACGCTAGGGTTGTGCGGTGTCTATGTCAACAGCTGAGTCTGAGTCTCTCTTTTTTTTTTTTGCCAGACGAGGGGGTGACACTTTTTTTCTATGCCCAAAACATTTAGATTTTTTTTACTAGCTCAACGGGTTCTAATTGAAGTCAAGTTGATTTATTTAAAGAGAGGGGGTTTCATTTTCGAATGGATATTGGGTCAACAAGTTCTGGGCATATCAAACTACTTTGCCTTTTAATTATAATTCATAAAATAGTTGAAATATTTTTCTGCGTCTCTTTCAGTTTCTTTTCTTCAACCAACTCTTGCTGTCGGCTAATTTGAGGCAGCTCCATGAGTTTCTCTCAACCTATTCTGCTGCTTAAATAGAAATTACTTCATCGATTTTTTTGTATTTAACTCTCCATCCAACTTTCAAATAGGCCGCAGGATAAGGAAGAACCAGAAGCAAAAAAATGGGTCTGACGCGCGCTTCCGTCGACCCCCACACAAAAGATAGACGAAAAAAACTTGAGACACGCAGTTTTTTCTTTTTTTTTTTTTCAACGAGTTTTTAATTTAAGGGTAGCACTCAGCATCTTTTTATTCTCTTGCTGCGCATCCTTTTGAATCCTTGCCCGGTGGGTAGCCTAATGAAAAGTCACCGTCAATTAGAGGGTCGCCACGCGTCCCAAATAAAAAAAAAAAAACACAAATCAAATTAGAAGTAGAAAGCAAAAAGTTGACAAAAAAATTAAAAAACAAATAAAAAAAATGAAAAACTGAAAAAATTCGACCAAAAGTCAGAGAACACGAAGGACCCTTCGCCAGAAATCCTGTGAAACCAAATGAGCCACGACATCGCCAGGAGTAATATAGAAAAGAAAACACAATTTACATTGGCAGACAGACACTTCAGAATGCAGAAAGATGAGCATGGAAATAAGCCAAAGACGTGTCTGCGCATTTTCTGATATTTTGCAGGACATTTTATTTGCTCGAATGCCTATTGTTTTCGTTGATCCTGCAGTATTGATAAACCCCATTTGTAGCAGACAACTCTTTCTTTGCGATGAGATCTGTGCATGTAATTGCAGATAAGCCACGTCTGGCTTCACTGATTGCCAGCTCTAGGCTGCGCATACAAGTAGGCAATGCTTTTCTTCAAATACCCTTTCGAAAGGTACACAAATGGGGACTGCTAGGTATCAAAGGGTAGCGAATAGTCGGACAACATTTATATGTTATAGGGATATAGAAGGAGAACTTTCTAACTTTCTTTTTATATGACTTATCTGCTCAGTGAGAGCACAGCAAATTTAACATTTTGAAGCATTACAACTGATTGAGTGAGAAAATTAGTTTGGCATCGACATCAACTTAGCAGAAATAACTGCGTAGATGCTTGCATTTCCTCAAATTCCTACAAATATAATAAATAATACCCTTTCCAGTTCTTTCATTCTAATTCTCTTCTGAGCAATACAAAAAATATATATGTGGCAAACAATATTCATTACAGTAATATTCATCACAAATAATTTGAATTAGGCATAATAAATAAATTGATTTTAATTGTTTTATTTAATATTCTATTCATAATAGGGTATTTTCTAGTCCTTATAGTATGAGGTACACTCCATTCTGTTGTGTTTTTGGCTTTGTCTACCTGCTGTGCACGTGTGTGGCTCTGTCAATATTTGTGGCACACACACACATGTGTGCTTGTTGCGGAAGTAACCTGATTTTTTGTGCAAAAACAAATGCAAAGGGACGCTGGCTGTTGGCATTGGTGGGGGCAGGGGGCCAGCCCGTGGAGCTGTGTAAACTGCAATGTCCTGTGTGTGCGTCCTGCTGGCTACTGGCTGCTGTGTTTGGACATGTGTCTGCGCCGGCTGGCTTGACCAGAATCCAATATTTGCCCAAGGCATTTAGCTTTTTGCGAAATAAAACGGAACAAGCAGTGAAGGCGCCGCAGGGCACGGCAGAGAGGCCATTGGGCAGCTGTCAGCCGCAGAAACGGGAGCTCAGGCTAGGACAAGCCTTTGAGCCGAGCCGAGCGACTCACCTTTGGCCCAGCAGCTGTCAAAAATGTTAATGGGCGTAAATGAGACGCCCAATAAGTGAGCGAGAGCGAGAGCGAGAGCGAGAGCGAGTAAGTAAAGGAAAGGTATGGAAAACTAATTTCCGCTAGGCGAACAACAAAGACGCCTCTCGCTTGTCTTTCGCCGCAAACCAGGACGTGTGCCAGACGTATCCTCAGCGCAAATTGCAAGCCTGCCGATCGCACGCCAAGGATTATGCTCCGTATGCAAATGGAAAATTGAAAAACTGGGAAAACTGCATTGCGAGTCAATAGCGAAACCGAAAACCCTTTTCAAAACATACCTAGCTAAACAAAGATCAGTCTATGGGGTGTAGTTTGCTTCCTTCTATTTTTTTAAATTTCGAATTTGCATATGACAGAAAAAAATTATATATTCAAAAAAGTGAGGCTCTGTGCCTGGCCAGGTCACACGACGACAAATGCACACCCCTCAGCAGTTTTTTTTTTTTTTTTTTGGTTCGTGTGTTACCCAGACAACGGTTCGAGTCCTGCGGCTGTGGGCAACCCTTTTAGCTGAAAGGGTTTTTCACAAGTTATATTTTTTTAATTTGCATTTTGTTGGGATTTCGAAAATCAAGTTCGAAACTAACCCCAGACGTGCTGCTTCCCAGTACCCAGCTTCCGTCCAGAGCCCGTTTTTGTGGGTACAGTTTTTTTTTTACTTTTTTACTTTTGTATTTGACAAGTGAATATTCATGTAATTTTTTTCAGCTATGCAAGGGTTAAAAACTTTTTTAGACTCGAGGTATAAAAAAGCATGCAGAGAGTGAAAAAAACGTGGGTACTTTAGCATGTGCTCGTGCAGAATAATTTGGGTTGATTTGGTAGAGCCCGCCAGGAAAAAAAAGAGTTGAAAAACTGATGCAGGCGCCATATAGGGTGTTGCGGCGCGGATCAGCTGAGCGTTGCTAGGAATCAACTTTCATTGCGTGTACCACAATAAACAGGGGAATCTAAAGAATAGTATGATTAAAGAATTAAAAAAAAAAAAAAAAAAAAAGCAAACAAAATAATTTATCTTGAGGTATAGTATAGTATTAATTCTAACTTTCAAAATATTACTTAGTTCGGCTTTCTGGCGATTAAACATTTACATATTAGCCCATTTGGCTAGTGTAAATAAAAAAAAAAACATTACAAATTATAAAATGATCAGTTTTAAATAAATTTAAAGAATAAATAATTGAAATGAAGCAGGTTTTCTTTCAACTAACTCGTTTTCTGTAACACCCTGTATGTGCCCGGTCTCGCATAATATCCGCTTAAAAAACTCAAAATTCATAAAACTTGGCAACCAAAAAAAAATTAAAAAAAAAATTCGCTGCAAAACGCAAAAGTTGAGCACGAAAAAAAATCAAGAGAGTCCTTCTGCTGAGACGGAAGCATGCAGGCAGCCAGCCAAAGGGTTGAGATGGGTTGGAATGGAAAAAATTGTAGGTATTATGATGAAGAAGAAGCGCGCAGCATTGCATGCAAAACGAAAGTTAATCACAAAATACATAACGGTAAAAAAAGAATAAAATAGATGAACACAAAAAAATGAGGCAGACGCGCGTTTTTTGCTTTTCTGTTTTTTTTTCTTCCTGCGAGGGGTTAACTTAATTTATGCGCATCGAGAGGCTGAAAGCGTGGCAGCGACTACGACTGCGACGCCGACTGAAGCAGCGACAGCAGTAGAGACTTGAGCTGAAGCTGAAGCTGAAGCTGATTATGCAGCGCGAGCTCAGTGGAAATGTTTTTCTTTTCTCTTTCTCTTATTTTTTTACCGTTCGGTTTTTAATTTGAAAAATATGCGACGCTTGCTCCGTTGTTGTTGTTGTTGTGGGTTGTTGATGATGTGGATGGAAATCCTTTGGCATTATTGGAAATTATTGATTTATGATTTGCAATATGCTACACATTGCTCGCAACTGTGTAGAGAAGAGATAAATAGAAATATGTATTTGATGGGGAATTGCCATGATGGACTAGCTGCAATATACAGGTGAGAGATATTGTGATCTTAGTGAGCTTTAAAAACTAAAAACTTAATGCCAAACAAATTCTATACCTGCTAATAAGTAACGAATTATCTGAAACTATCTTTGTCTAAGTTTCGATGGATTTAAGTTAAGTAACAGCCGATGAAAAAGTTATGATTAAATAAAATAAAGATGTATTATAGGTTAGAGGTATCAAGCTACTTAATGATTGATGATTTATTTTTGAAAACCGTGTGTCCTGTTTTTTTGACAACTATTATTGTTGTAAGGACTCCAACTTTGATTTGATTAATAAATCTAATATGTTTTTCCTCTTTATATAAACTTGAATACTAAAATAGAATCGTTGTCAGTTGTAACTCACTACAACATGAGAAACTCGAAATTTCGAGATCGGAAACCAATAATTGTAGACTAATTCCGACACAATTAGCGAAGGACATTTTCGAATCTCTCTTATAGACTTTCTTGTCAGCTTTTCTAGACTTTCATATTAAAAGCAGTGGCCAAGAAAACAAGAAAAACAAGTTTCGAATACTATTATGTATTTTTGAGAGCAGCACGCCTATTTACAAATGCTGGCCTTGGCTCTTCAAAACGCTTTCGACCCACTTCGTGCGGCACTTAAGCAACATTTTCACCGCCCCGCAAAGCGCACTTCAAACACCAATTAAAAATTATAAACAGGCTCCCTCTCTTTCTCTCTCATTCTTTTTTCTTCTATGTAATACCAACTTTATGAAAAAACCCCCAAAAACAGCAAAAAAAAAAAAAAAAAAAAAAAAAAAAAAAAAAAAAAA